>JAODAL010076496.1:0-13606 GCA_025379985.1 Phyllomedusa bahiana | reverse complement strand
AAAATGGTCTTAATGTAATAAATAAATGTCAAAGACTTAAACTCACCATTAAAAGGAAATTTTTTATTTAATTTGTGGTTGTATATGCTCCCAATTCTTGTCATATCACCTTTTTTAAATAATTTTTTTTCAGATTCTCAAAGTCCAATGTGATGGAGTCCTCATTGTGACCGAGGATTTTAATATGATGATGTGGCTCATATTGGATTCTACTGCTACCCATTCCTCTGCTAACCCCTCCCCATTGTTCCATCAGATTAATGATAATGATCATTGCAATGTATGGCATATGTATCTCCAGTCTGAAAGGGATTTGTTTTACTTTTTCTTGCATCCTCACAAAATGTACACACAAATCAACTATATTCTGACTAATAATCCACTTGTTAATAGAATTGTCTCTTTCAGCATTGGGACCATGTCTTGGCCGGATCACGCAACTGTACATGTCAGCATAAGGGAAAGTTTCAATACTCCTCCTAAATTCGTCAATTCAACAAATTTATTCTCCAGTCTTGTTAATATCCCCAAAAATGGAACTCACACTTAAACACTTTTTCGAACTGAATGATAACAAAAATGTTTACTCATCTATGTTCTTGTGCTCTCACAAAAGCATATATGAGTGGCCATTTCTTGCAAATTGCCTCCTTTGATGAAAAATCTAGAAACTCTGAGATAGGTCAGTTACAACAAAAATTAAAGAGGTTTTCTCGCAACAAACATCATATCTGTAATCATGGGAACAGTAAAAATAAGCACCTTTGTAATTGGTTTGTATTACATAAATAGTTTACTATAGCAGCTATTAACTAATCTGTGTGTTCTACACATAAAACTACAGTCTGGTGTCAGGCTATGCCCCTTTTGCTGTTATTTGCTTTCTGAATTTAGTTGAATCCCCTGGTTGGGACCCACCCCCTGTGCTGTGATTGGCTGTCCTGCTCTCCCTGTGCTCTCTCCCCTCTAAACTATGTGAAACTGGTTGCCAGAGCCCTGTTAGGTGCTGGCAGTCTGTATCATTGTTCTAATTGCCTTTCTCTCACTCCCCCAGGGAAGGGGTGTGATGATGTCACCACTCCTCAGTGAGGGAAGATAAGCCTACTGGGAGGAGAGACCGGCACCTGGATTTTAAACTTTAAGTCAGAGAGAAAGCACGAGATGTTTGCGAAAGCCTATGCTGAGAAAACTCCTTTAACTTCACTCCATGCTTTGAATGAAGCTTCTTATGCTAAGAAAAGAGATTTTCTAAAGTCAAAACAAACTACATGCTCTTAACTCTTATTACTGGCAAGATAATAAAACAAGCGCTATGCTAGCCAAAAAACTCAAATCTAGATTGGGCAAATCTAAAACCTCCTTTTCGTTTGACATGAACAGAAAAGGCGTACAAGATCTTCAAGGTATTGCAAATGCATTTGTAAACTACTACCAATCACTTTATATATATTATATATATATATATATATATATATATATATATATATATATATATTATATAATATATTATATATATATTTATATATATTATATATATTATATATATAAATATATATACCTAAGTGGTGTCCTTATTAACTTTAATTGCGAATGAAGAGATTACAGCCTAATAAATCTCCTGGCCCAGATGGTCTGACCAACGATTATTATAAAAAATGCAGCCATATCTTATCCCTCTTTTTGGCAGTAATGTTCAATAATATCTTTCAAGGTTCCTCATTCCCTAAAGAGATGTTATCCACCATCGTAGTGACTCTTCCCAAACCCGGAAAACCCGCTGATATATAATCTTAGACCAATTTCTCTTCTTAATACTGATCTAAAGTTATATGCCTCTATTATTGCCCATAGATGTCCTTCTGTCATTAATACATCTTGATCAGGTAGGGTTCATTAAGGGGCGCCAGACCTCAGACGGCACTCACCACTTTCTGAATATCATCTCATCAGTTAAAAAATCTTGTTTGCCTTCTCTGCGGCTCAGTTGTGGAGAAGGCATTTAACCGAGTACAATGGAGATACATGTCCGTTACTCTAAAAATGTAGGTTTTTAGCATTGTCTACATGCAATGCTAGCACTATATTCACTTCTATCAACCCCTGGGAATAAAAATCAGCCCTGGCACTAGGCCCCCAGCAGCCCACATACAATATCTGCTTACAAAATGTCCCTTGTTCTCGCACCTCGCCACTTTCTAAAATAAACTACACTATAAAGGTGCTTTCACACGGAGCACTTTTGGTGCGTTTTTGTGCAGAAAGGCAGAGCAGTTAATGCTGTACATTTCTGCACAAAAAAAAAACACGTAAAAAAGGCACCAAAACCGCTCTGTGTGAAAGCTCCCTAAACACAAGCAAGAAAGAAACAGTGGTGCAGAGAAACCCCTGATCACAGAGTCAGGTGTGCACTTGCTTTACAATCTGGGACAAGCCCACACTGACACTACATAAGCACCAACATAACCTACAACCCCACCAATCCCATCCCCAGTAGTCAGGTCCCCATCACATGAATACAGCACTGATTCAACATAGAAGTAAAATTACCCCTGACAGCAGGGACTTACAGGAGACGTCATCATGATGGGAGTTGTTCTCTTCTCCTTTTCTTCTGAATCTGGCCAAAACCTCTATGATGCCTTCCCTGATGAGCTGTTCCCTTCCCTTTTTTCTCTCTCCGGTACGGAATGCAATGTCTTCTTCTAGTGGTCACTACTCGTCCCTGTAGAATTTACCACAAATACATCTTAGACTCCTCTTTTTTCCAGGACTTTCCTATCAATTCCCCAAACAGCGTATGTTAGACCCTAAAAATTAGAAATTAAAAAATGTCAGATAAGTGGCATGTAAATAGGTAGACCCCCATTAGGCAGGCAGGGCCAGTATGTAGGTAGGCAGGGCCAGTATGCAGGTAGGCAGGGACAGTATGCAGGAAGGCAGGGACAGTATACAGGCAGGCAGGGAAAGTATACAGGCAGGCAGGGCCACTTATAGGCAGGCAGGGCCAGTATATAGCAAGGCAGGGGTGGTATATGGGCAGCCACGGCCAGTATATAGGCAGACAGGGCCAGTATATAGGTAGGCAGGGGCGGTATATGGGCAGGCAGGGCCACTTATAGGCAGCAAGGGCCAGTATGTAGGCAGGCAGGGCCACTTATAGGCAGCCAGGGCCGGTCTACAGGCAGGCAGGGGCAGTATATAGGTAGGCAGGGCAGTGTATAGGCAGCCAGGGCAGTGTATAGGCAGCCAGGGCAGTGTATATGTAGCCAGGGCAGTGTATAGGTAGGCAGGGCTATTATAGGAAGCCAGGGCTATTATAGGCAGCCAGGGCAGTGTATAGGCAGCCAGGGCTATTATAGGCAGCCAGGGCAGTATATAGGGAGCCAGGGCTATTATAGGAATCCAGAGCAGTGTATAGGTAGCCAGGGCTATTATAGGCAGCCAGGGCAGGGTATAGGTAGCCAGGGCTATTATAGGCAGCCAGGGCAGGGTATAGGTAGCCAGGGCAGGGTATAGGTAGCCAGGGCAGTATATAGGTAGCCAGGGCAGGGTATAGGTAGCCAGGGCAGGGTATAGGTAGCCAGGGCAGTATATAGGTAGCCAGGGCAGTGTATAGGTAGCCAGGGCAGGGTATAGGTAGCCAGGGCAGTATATAGGTAGCCAGGGCAGGGTATAGGTAGGCAGGGCAGGGTATAGGTAGCCAGGGCAGTATATAGGTAGCCAGGGCAGGGTATAGGTAGCCAGGGCAGGGTATAGGTAGCCAGGGCAGGGTATAGGTAGCCAGGGCAGTATATAGGTAGCCAGGGCAGGGTTTACGTAGCCAGGTAGGTTATAGGTAGCCAGGGCAGGGTATAGGTAGCCATGGCAATATATAGGTAGCCAGGGCAGTGTATAGGTAGCCAGGGCAGGGTATAGGTAGCCAGGGCAGTGTATAGGTAGCCAGGGCAGGGTATAGGTAGCCAGGGCAGCGTATAGGTACCCAGGGAAGTATATAGGCATCCTGGGCAGTTTATAGGTAGGCTGGGCTATTATAGGTAGCCAGGGCAGTGTATAGGCAGCCAGGGCAGGGTATAGGTAGCCAGGGCAGGGTATAGGTAGGCAGGGCTATTATAGGCAGCCAGGGACAGTAAGTAGTTTAAAAAAATAAAAAAATAATACTCATCCACTGCCCCCTCCTCTTCTGCTGCTCCGGAGCGGCCGCTGGCTTCCTGGGACAGGTCGCGAAGCAGGCGCGCGATGACGTCATCACATTGCACACCTGCCCCGCGGCCTCCTGGGAGCTGAACAGAAAGGATCAGTAGATCCCAACTGTTCTGCTCCGGCCGCTGCTTGCACCGCGTGGTGCAGGCGGCAGCCGTGATGGCTGCATGGCTGGGTCGGTGACCTGGCCATGCAGCCATGCGGCGAGGGGGTCTGTTGGCCCCCTGGCACAGGGGTCCGGACGCAGATGCGACCATTGCAGCCCCTGTGCATGCGCCGGCACTCGGGGCCCGCCGGGGGGAAACACCGGCCCCCTCGGCGGGCGCTCCGAGTTGGCCCTGCGGCCCGCCGGGCAAATGCCCGGTTTGCCTTATGGGCAGTCCGGGCCTGAACCCAAGTATACACTTCTGGAATTCTTTCCAACCCCCTTGAGATCTCCAAGATACTCAGCAGAGCTGTCCATTGTCCGCCTTGATCTTTAATATTTGCATAGAACTCTTAACCCCCAAAAAAAACCAAGAGATTAAAGGTATTGTGATAGGGGATAGGGAGCATAAGATTCCTTTATTTGCTGATGATATCATTATAGCTCTCTCTGATCCTGAAAATCCAGTTAGAGCCATCTCGGGGGTTTTAAGTGAATTTAATCTCCTCTCACAAAGTAAATGCTTCTAAATCAATTATTTTAAATATGGGTAACTCTGATACCATTCCTAATCCTATTCAGTCCCAATTTCCATTCCAATGGTCAGAGGGTACTATTCCATAAATGGGAATTTATTTAACTTACCCACTCTCAAACCTATCCTCTTTAAAACTTTTCATACTGACTTTGCTAATAATTCTAAATCACAAATTTCTTGCGTGGGAAGGGTTAATGCAGTCGAGATGATAAAGCTTCCTAAAATCCTTTATGACTTTAGAAACCTCCCAATCCACTTTACAGCCTTCTAACTAACCGTTTTACAAAAACTGATTATGTCATTTATTTGGCAAAATAAAAGACAAAGAGTAGCAGACAAAATTCTGTTTTCCCCAGTTAATAAAGGAGGTGTAGGTTGCTCCTGTTTAAAATCCTACTACAAGGCTGTCATTCTGGAACAGTCTAGACATTGGTGGCTGCACAACCACACTAAACAGTGGGTAATGATTGAGGAGCCCATATTGGGATATTCCTGCTCCACTTGACCCTTTGGAAACCTAACTTAAATCTTTCAAAATTCCAGGACATATCTCCTACAATCTCCAGTGGGTTAACTATATGGTAAGGTATTAGCACTGTCAAATATATCAGTTCTATAACCTCCCTTCAACTCGTTGAAATACATTTGATATTCCCAATAGGGATTTTAAAAAAATATCTACGCATAAGACTCAGCATAACCCAGCCAAAATGCAAAAAGGGTTCTCAGGGTGTCAGAAGGCCCTGTTACCCCATTCTTCCTCTCCACAACTTATGGTTTGTAGTAAAATAGCAAAAAGATCTTAATACCCCCTTCTCTGATCACCAGTGGGAATTTATATTCACATTCCGTTCATACTCTACTTCATGTATAAAGCATTTGAAAGTTTCTAGAAAATTATTAAACAGATGGTATATGATCCCACTGTGCCTGGCAAAGATGTTCTCAACCCAGTCTGAGATATATTTGAGGTGCAACTCAGAAATAGATTCAATACTGCATATCTGGTGGGACTGTCACTTGTTTAAGCCTTTTTGTATTTCTGTCCAGAAGTTGATTGGAGATTTTAATGGAGAATTGAGAGGTTGTTCATCAGCTATGGCTCTATTATCCATTGGTCTAGAGGATTTACTTCTGCTTGATACTTATTTATTAACTCATATACTCATTGTAACCAAATCACATATCGCCAGGTGCTGGAAAAGCTCCCTTATCCTTTCCCTTCCGGAAATTCAAAATGCAATCCAATATAACTATGTAATGGAAGAGCAAGTGGCAGGTCGTCTAACTACCTCACATCAATTTAAAAAAATACGGTATAGATAGGATAGTAATTGGAATGGAAACAATCAAAGTACCACTATTCTGCAATTTCTCTTGGACACCTCTCCAACTTTAAATCTTTGAAATGTATGTATCTACTTATATGCTCTGTACTTTTGTAGTCTCTTGTTTGTTTTTTTTTTTTTTTTTTTTTTTTATCTTATCCTCGTATCTCATTCTGGTTTATATCCTAATTTACTTTGGAATTCAGCAATGTTTTACTGAATATAGTAATGAAGTAAATCTGCACTTTCTTTTCATGCTAGGTGTTTTATGCTTCCCTTATGTTTATAATTCTAGGAACCTTGCATATATCAGAATGTACCAATTTATTTCTGTTTCTGTAAAAGGAGTTTAGCGCTGAATTTCTTATTGTTACATATATATTTATATATTTCTGAAAAATATTAATAAACAAAATAAGCAGTTACAAAAAAAGCTGTAGTTTTTCAATAATTTTTTTAACCAAAGTCAGGAGTGGTACAAAGATATAGGGACATATAAAAAAAAATTATACTGCTGCAGGAGAAGTTAAAAAAAAACAATAAAAACACTATGGGCCACATGTATGAAAACTGTCTGGGTCTAAAATTCACTTTGTTTCCCAAAGCAACCAATCAGAGCACCCCTTTCATTTTCCCTGAGCACTATATGAAATGAAAGGGGTGCTCTGATTGGTTGCTATGGGAAACAAAGTGAATTTTAGACCTAGACAGTTTTCATGCATCAGGCCCTATATGTGAAACTACCTTTAGGATAATACAAGCCTTTAGAATAATACAAGCTATAAAATAGTAAATGTTTTAATGAGATTCCTCAAGATATATTATACATTAAGCTGAATGGCAAATGAGATGTCAAAATGTACTGACCTCTTGAAACGAATTGGCCCAATATAATTTTTTAAAAGTCCTTTTTAAAAAAAAAAAAAAATATGATGCCTGTCACATACACGCTCACCAGCACGTGACTGGGGGCCACTGTAATTGGGTAGATTTTTATCCTCTTGCGCTCACCTCTCACTCAGGTAGCGAATCAAGTTCCAGCCCCCCAAAAATACACGCTGCCACCACCTTCCTTCAATAATCAAAAAGGAATCAGCCGGAAGGAATCTGATTCCTAACAGATATTCTAAAAACACGTAAAAAAATGCTCAACTCACTGCTCTCTCAGCAGCTACAAAAAGAAAATACACTCCTTCAAGGAAATGGATCCGTGCAACAACAAGAGCTTACGTATTAAGGCTAACTTTAATATTGAAATGATTTTCAGTGCTTACATAAACAGAATATAATAACAATAACTTTGACATACGCATCAATCAGTTATTAAAATAAAAAGGAAGAAAAGGAGAAGAATTCACACTTACAGTTTGTTTCAGACAGGTCCCGGGGAAGGATGGAAAATGGGAACAGCTCAATCCAGGATTGACCCCCAAGCTGTGAACACAGACTAGAGGCTGGCCTCGTGTCTTATACCTGTCTAGGTTGTCCCTGTCTCTCTCATTTTTGCCTACTCTTTTACTGGCTGAATTTATGATGAGGTGGGCGGACACGTGACTGTCTGATGAGGGTTGTTGCGTACTATTGCCACGAGATGGCAATCACGGACTGTGCTTCTGCGGGGGCAGATCAATGACAGTGTTTATTTGGGGGGTCAAAGGTGACATCTGTTAAACTTTCTGGGGGGGGAATTGTTTATGCTACGAGTCGTAAAATCTAGGGCTTATCAATATGCACTGGGCTGTAGCCACCCAGGACACTATACAGGATACAGACCCATGCTAAAAAATTCCCTACAGGGGGGAGGTGGGGGTTGTGTCCTCAGCTACAGGAATTCTGGACTTCACAATTTAAGAAATGGTTTGATGACGAATTAAAAGACATTTAATTTTCAGTGTACTACATCACACTTCCCCCTTTTGGAGTGGGCGTGGGGGACTGGCTCACCTGCCATCCCCTGAGCCCGCCTCCGTCCGCCATCCTCCCCTGGCGAGAGAGAGACTGTCGGCCTTACCACACTCCATGCCCTTCCTGTATCTGAACTAAAAATAATTCGGGTGTTGGAGGACTCCCGCTGGTCGGTACATATCAAAACGTTACATGTGGGGACACATCACCTCTATGACCGGGGTCTAAAGCCCTTACCCACTTCAGACCCCGGGAATAACCTCTGCAAAGATTATCCCACAGTTTTTTTTGGGATCCAACGCTTGGAACGGTTCACCAATTACACTCCAGGGGGTTTTGGATACACCACAGGGAAGGCAGGAGCATACATTACTGGTTTAAATACACTTCTACTGTGCATAGCAGATTGACATGCATCATTGGGCTCAGGCACATCCACTGAGCTGTTGGTATTATGGAAACCAGACTCAGGGATGGCCATCCCCCACATTACCATCTGGGATACACCCTCAGGCTTAGATACATTATTGGTGTCTACAACAGTCTGAGATACACCCTCAGGCTTGGATACATGATCATTGTCAATACCAGTCGAAGATACACCCTCAGGTGTCCATGACAGTCTGAGTCATGCTGGCAAGCTTAGATACAGGGGCACCCAGCATTACAGGCTGAGATACGTCAGCAAAGTTCATAACAGGCTGTGATACATCCACAGATACATCAGAGGCAGGGCAAGTATCACAAAACATAGTACAGGACAGTTCCTCCTCAGGTGCTGGGGGATCCTTGATAGGAGGACGGGTGACATAGGGATAGTCCATGTTATCCCCATGGGTTTCTGGCCACACATCAGTGGGGCTGCTATCAGGGATTCCCAATTCTTTAGACTCTGGTTTGGCCCTCTGGTCCTCATGCACTCCGTGATTATCAGACTCAGCAGGGGGCAGCTCCTCTGCCCTGTGATCTGATACTGGAACCTGTTGAGAGCTGGACTGTCACAGGAGGGGGGTTGGAGGGGCGCAGACTGTTCCAAACCTCAACTGGCCTTTTATCCCTGCAGGAGATTTCACCTTGGGCTGGTCAGCCGACACACAAAGCTGAGGCTTGCAGGCATCCTGACTATGGGTCACAGGAGTGATATAAGGACAGTCATTTTGCACAGTACACATATCAGTGACATTCATTCAGAGGTACATCCACTTTCAGATTTCCTTCACATTGGATTTTCCAGAAGCATTGCACAGTCTCTTTTGGGAATCACATACCTGGGTTGCTGGGGTTGCCTTCGGAGGGGAGGCTGGAACATAGTTCACTTGCATAACCCTCAGATCCAAACCTAGTAAAATGGAATAGGGGATAGTAGCAGAAACACCCACGTCTCTCATCCCTCGGCCCGCTCCCCAGTCCAGATAAACATGAGCCATGGGTATAGCAGAGCGGACTCCGCTAAATCCAGTCAGGGACATGGGATTTCCCGGAATAATATCTCTAGCATCCACCATCTCTGGACGCACAACAGTCACCTCTGCTCCACTGTCTTTGAAGCCCATGGCGACTCTTCTGCCCACAGTGACAGGGTTTAAGGGTTTGGGTTTCCCCCTTCCTGCAGTCCCAGTTATAAGATAGATGGAAGGGCCTGTTACAGGGGCGCTGTGGGCATCGGGGTACTCCCCCCGCTTGTCTGGATAAGTGGCACTAACATGCCCCCCTTTGTTGCATATAAAACATTTGGCCCTGTCAGTAAATGGCCGTGTGGGTCTCGAGGACCCGGGAGGAGTACTAGGAGGGTGCCCAGGTGATCGATGGGGCGGAGAAGGGGGATCCCCAGCAGGCTTACCTCTCCTCCAGGTGGACTCAGGTGTTCTCCAGGCTGCTGGCATCCTGTTTGGGAACATAGGAGTCTGCCAGTTCAGCCGCTCTCTGGACGTCTTGGGCTTCCAGTCACAGACAAACTGACGAACCTCGCAGACAGATATGGAGAAGCTGCCCTTGACCATTAGATTCAACAGGTCATCAAAGCTGGAAATAGAGAGTCCTTCTACCCATTGCTTTCAGGGCACTTAAGCTGCTCTCCACATCTGCGTAGCTGTCAGTGGGACCTTTCTGCAGGCTCCGAAATTTCCTGCGATACACCTCCGGAGTGAGGTATATTTCATGACCAGGGCTCTCTTTATGGGGTCATAGTTCCCCCTCCTGCTCTGTGGGAGGTCAGAAAAAACCTCCAAAACTTTGCCCCCTTAGTTTCCCGGGGTCAGATATAGTGCCCACTGGTCTCTGGACAGGGTGATATTGTCTACAAGTCTTTTCAAATCCTCGAGGAAAACATCTAAGTCCCCATTCTTTTCCATCACAGGAAAGTGTTCTAGTCGGGGTTTCAAAGGGGTTTTTATCCTGGCATGAGGCCGTGGCAAAGCCTCACCCCCTTTCAAGTTGTGCCAGCTGTAGTTTAGGTCCCTCTCAGCTTGACGCCCCCGCAGCCTCTCGCTCTCTCGCTGCTTGGCGCTCGGCGCCTCTCGCTTTCCTCTCCGTCTGGCGCTCGCCGCCTCTCTCAGGGCCCGACGTTCAGCAGCTGCAGCCTCTCTCTCTGCCTGTTGGTATTGCAGGATCAGTTGTAGGCGCAAATTAGGGTCACAAGCGCCAAGCTGCTGCAAAGCTGCCAAGCTGCTCTGCTGCAGAGCAGAGTCTATCCCTCCCTGAGAACTGCCGCTGCGGGTGTCCTCAGGGGAAATTATTTCAGGAGCAAATTCCGTCAATTGGACCTTTTGCGTTGTCAGTTTCGTTTTTCTGACGCCGTGTCCAGCTGCTGTAAATCTTTCTCGACGAGCTCACGGATCAGCTGAACCTTTGTCTTTGCCGCTGGATTAATATCTCTCTCCTCACATAGGCTGATGAGATATTCTTTGTTTTGCTTCTTATACAGGGCTGCCATCTCCACACAGCACCCCTTTTCCAAATAAAAAAATAGAAAAGAAAAACGGGAAGGGAAACTGATTGTACGTAGTCAAGTAAGCACTGCATTAGTTCTCGTAAGACTGGTGTAATCTTCACAAAGCTACAGCCAGTCTTTTAGTGCAGGGAATAATTGCTTAAACCAAGCACTAATGCTCTGCCACCAATTTGTCACGTACACGCTCACCTGCACGTGACTGGGGGACACTGTAATGGGGTAGATTTATCTCCTCTTAAGCTCACCTCTCACTCAGGTAGCGAATCAAGCATAAATCGTACCACAAGACAGTTCCAGCCCCCCAAAAATACATGCGCCACCACCTTCCTTCAATAATCAAACAGCAATCAGCCGGAAGGAATCTGATTCCTAACAGATATTCTAAAAACACGTAAAAAAAATGCTCAACTCACTACTCTCTCAGCAGCTACAAAAAGAAAATACCCTCCTTGAAGGAAATGGATCCGTGCAACAACAAGAGCTTACGTATTAAGGCTAACTTTAATATTGAAATGATTTTCAGTGCTTACATAAAGAATATAATAACAATAACTATGACATACGCATCAATCAGTTATTAAAATAAAAAGGGAGAAAAGGAGACGATTTCACACTTACAGATGTTTCAGATCAGGTCCCGTGGGAAGGATGGAAAATGGGACACAGCTCAATCCAGGATTGAGCCCCAAGCTGTGAACACAGACTAGAGGCTGGCCTCGTGTCCCTTTTACCTGTTTTAGGTTGTCCCCTCCCTCTCTCATTTTTGCCTACTCTTTTACTGGCTGAATTTATGATGAGGTGGGCGGACACGTGACTGTCTGATGAGGGTTGTTGCGTACTATTGCCACGAGATGGCAATCACAGACTGTGCTTCTGCTGGGGCAGATCAATGACAGTGTTTATTGTGGAGGGGGGTAAAAGGTGACATCTGTTAAACTTTCTGGAGGGGGATTGTTTATGCTACGAGTCCTAAAATCTAGGGCTTATCAGATATGCACTGGGCTGTAACCACACAGGACACTATACAGGATACAGACCCATGCTATAAATTCCCTACAGGGGGGGAGGTGGGGGTTGTGTCCTCAGCTACAGGAATTCTGGACTTCACAATTTAAGAAATGGTTTGATGACGAATTAAAAGACATTTAATTTTCAGTGTACTACATCACAATGCCCTTGTGGAATTGTCCATCCTTTCATTACAGATTAAAGATAAAGCTTGCACGGTTAGTTGAGAAAATTAAGTAGGAGATACACAGGAGACAAACCTAAACTTCTTGCCGACCGCCCTGATTTTAAAACTTTGGGCGGTGGCAGTTTAACTTGACACGGACGTTCTGAAACATCCGAGCAGAGAGCGCAGCTGTACATTAATTGTCAGATAATTGTAATTTATAGCTGCCTCTTCACTAAGAGGACAGGGATGGTTTATTGCCATCCCTGCCTTCTTGATATCTGTGTGACTACCAGGGCATGATAACTACAAGAGCTGCTGCGTCTTAACAGACCCATATCAGATGTCATGATGTATGCTGCAGTCTCCGCTCAGGTATGCAGGCGTGCTCATGATGATATTCCTGACTCTGATCCCCCTGCTGCCATCTACTCACCTATCTACGCCCTTGCTTTGCTTCTGTCTACTGCTCGTGACTGGCGCATGCACAACCTCCCTCTCTCCCCAAGGGTGTGCCAACCGCTTTGCCCCCTCAGGGCACTCTTCATCAGTTTGTTGATGTTCCTAAATTGATCTTGACCTCTGCGTTGCTGTACGGTATTTTATGTTGCCTGGTTCTTGTGATAGCTGCTGCCACGCCAGGCTACTACCTTCTTGTACACTACTACCATCATCTATTGCAACTACCTGATACCCGACACCTCTACCTGCTACTGAAGTTCTACACCTGACACCTTGGCTGTCACTTTGACTGGCCACATCAGAGGCAGCGATCTGTGAGTAAGATTGTCCATCAGGAGCAACTTTTTCAGTTGTTACAGTCCATGTCCACATACCTCTCTGAAGCTTTATCTGAACCTGTACCAGTCTACATCTGCCACTGCCATCTTGTTACCATGGTGACCCTAATACATGCCACGCGTTTATAAATCAGTGCACCATTCATTTTGAAGTCCTGGCACACAAGTTCCCGTCGGATTGAGCCAAAGTGGCATCCATTTTAATCCAATTCTCTGGAGAAGCTTTGGCCTGGGCCTCACCTCCCTGGGAGCGAAGGGATTCATTGAGTGGATTTACAGGAATTTTTTTAAGTTTTTGAAGAGCCTGGGTGCAATGCCTCTGTCTCTGCTCTGCATCAGACAGGGCAAGTCCATGGTGTGGCAATATGCCAATCAGTTCCGCACAATGGCTTCTGAGCTTGCCTGGAACACTTAGGTCCTTGTTGTGGCATTCTGGGAAGATCTCACTGATTCAATAAAGAACAAGCTGGCTGGTCATGAGCTACTATCTACCCTAGAAGAAAACATCACTCTGGCCATCAGGATTGGCATCAGCTTTTCAGAAAGAGAATTTGAAATTTGCCAAA
>JAODAL010076495.1:0-13607 GCA_025379985.1 Phyllomedusa bahiana | reverse complement strand
CCCGGCCAGTAGTGTGGCATCAGAGTGGGTTTTTTAGTGCGGCGGGGCCATCGTTCCCCGGGAGAACCGCTTGTCCACGGGAAATGTGGAAAGACTGACCTTTGTCAAGATGAATCAGGCATGGATTGGCCAGGATTTCCACACACCAATGTCTTAGGCGTCAGACTACATCAGCCATGACACCTCACCCAAACTGTGAGAAATGAGTCTGGGTTCAAACTACCTGCCACTATTCTGATGACGCCACCCGCCTGATGCCACACATCTGCTGACAGTTTCTCCATCTGCCACCAACATCTTTACCAGGGACTGGTATTGCCACCCACCTCCACACTCTGTCATTGTGCCACTCTATGACCTCATGCTGCTGCTGGTGGTGCCGTGACATCCACACTGTGTCATTGTGCCACTCTGTGGCCTACTCCAGTTTTTGCCAATTCCAGAATGTCATTGAGCAACTCTCTGACCTCATGCTGCTGCTACCGTCACCTCCACACTGTGTCATTGTGCCACTCTGTGGCCTACTCCTCTTTTTGCCAACTCCAGAATGTCATTGTGCCACTGCCTGACCTCATGCTGCTGCTGCGGTGACCTCCACACTGTGTCATTGTGCCACTCTGTGGCCTACTCCAGTTTTTGCCAATTCCAGAATGTCATTGTGCCACTGTCTGACCTCATGCTGCTGCTGCTGCAGAGACCTCCACACTGTGTCATTGTGCCACTCTGTGGCCTACTCCTCTTTTTGCCACCTCCAAATGTCATTGTGCCACTGCCTGACCTCATGCTGCTGCTGCCGTGACCTCCACAGTGTGTCATTGTGCCACTCTGTGGCCTACTCCAGTGTTAGCCAATTCCAGAATGTCATTGTGCTACTCTCTGAACTCATGGTGGTGCTACCGTGACCTCCACACTGTGTCTTTGTGCAACGCTGTGGCCTCCTCCAGTTTTTGCCAATTCCAGAATGTCAATGAGCCACTCTCTGACCTCATGCTGCTGCTACCGTGACCTCCACACTGTGTCATTGTGCCACTCTGTGGCCTACTCCTGTTTTTGCCACCTCCAGAATGTCATTGTGCCACTGCCTGACCTCATGCTGCTGCTGCCGTGACCTCCACACTGTGTCATTGTGCCACTCTGTGGCCTACTCCCAGTTTTTGCCACCTCTAGAATGTCATTGTGCCACTCTCTGACCTCATGCTGCTTTGGCTGCCGCCGTCACCTCCACACTCTGTCAGTGATGTTGCCAACTGAGCTCTCAGCTTGTTTTTTTCCAGCTTTCACTGCCATGACATTATCAGGCTACATTCCCGCTTCAGTTTTTTGGTCAGTTTTGCCCTCTTAAGTGCCCAGGGAATTTTATAGTGAAGTGATTCTAAGAGCGGCGGCAGTCATCTGCGAGTCATACTAAAACACAACATTGTATGAAGACCAAACCAAGCTCCCTCAGCATATTTAAGCATGGCACAATGTTCTACAGCACCCTGCAGGCTCTATGCAGCCTGGAAATAGCTGTTTTTTAACGCGATTCATTCCGAAGCAATTCGGCCCGAAACGAATTTTGTCGGAAAATTCGGCAAAAGTCCCAAATCGAATTTTTGAAAAATTCGCCCTCTCAATCAAGCACTGCTTTTTAAGATATCCCATATGGGGTCCTAGTGAATTTGACTCAACCCAAAGCCAAAGTAGGAGGTACAATAATTTTTTGGGGTTAAAAATTTTCATTAGGAATTTTTTATGCTCTTTCAATTTTTGCAGCCCCCTAAGGTTTAAAACTTAATAATCCTTTTTTAAAAAGACCTATTTTGGAAGCAACCTGCTTAGGGCTATTTCAGGGTTTTTGGGGGGTATTGACCCCACAATTGTTTTTTTCAGATGTCTTTTAGAGTAAAAGGGAGTGAAAATGGAAAAAATTTTCAAATTTTTTCAACAATATACAAAACAATACAAAGTACACGATTCCTATCAGGGAAAAACCCTCAAACTAAAAGGGCTATACAATATTTGGAAAAACCCCAAAAAAGCATTTATGTTTTCTACAATGCATGAAAAGAATTGGGATTCTTAGTTCCATGTTTTGATCAAAAAAAGCTTATGGCCACAAAAAAGGAACTAAGAATTCAAAGTTTTTTTTTTTATTGTAGATAAACTGCTGTTTGGGCGCATGGCAAGGCATAAAAGAAAAGGAGCGCTAAACTGACTTTAGGAATGCAGTTTCTCATAGGTGCCATGTCACATTTGCAAGGCCCCCAAAGTACCAGAAAAGATTAAACCATCCAGAAGTCCATTTTGGATTTAACACCTCTCAGGGAATTCATCTAGAGGTGTATTGTGTGTTTTGGGCCCACAGGTGTTTCAGTTTTTTGGCATTGGGCCATAACATTTTGTACACCGTTTGCTGTGCAGTATAAATGTAAGGGTAATGTTACTATGCAGGTTGGTACAATTACAACAATATTAATTTTTTGTCTTTACATAAAACCCTTTATATAAGTGGTTCTCTTATCGGTATTCTTGCAATTGTGCAGTCTTCCCATGCATTATACTGGTGTGAATTGGTACTTATTTAACTCCTTAAGACCGCCCATCGTCTTTTGATGTCAGGCAGTACAGGTTGTTCGCCTGCAGCGATGTCTTTTGACGTCACTGAAAACATCGGGTTTGCAGCACCTGGTGCCACAGCAGCACTAAGAACAGAGCTGTACTTCAAAGTCAAGTTCCTGGTGCAGCTCCTTCGCTTAACCCTTTGATTGCCACAGTTCGTCACCACAACGTAATCAACGGGCTTTCTCCTGCTCTGTCAGGTAATCAGGAGTTCCAGTGACCCGACAGAGCCTGGAGAATGGCTGCACAGTTCAGCGATCAGAACTCATTGTGTGCTGCCCTGACTGCTGCCTATGTCAAACTGACATAGATTATAATGTATTAGCATATACGAAAACAAAAAAAACAAAAAAAAATGTACAACAGTTATCCCTTCATGGGATTTAGGAAAAAAAGTGAAAAACGAAAAAGTGTTAAAAAATAAATAATATAAATAAATATTTGATAAAAAAAAAACATCGACTTACGTTACACACACATACATACATACACCACACACACACACACACACACACACCCCAAAAAAAACATATTAGGTATCCACCATGACCTTTAATAACCTTAGAATTAATCTAACAAAGTTATTAAGTGTGAATAAATGGTGTAAAAAATTTTTTTTTTAAAACCAAAAATTTGAAAAAAAAATTGAAAAAAAATATGCTATAAGTGAACTTAAACTATAACCCAAAAAATACAACTTGTCTGTCCTGAATAAAACAAGGCCTCATACAACTGTGTTATTGAAAAAATAAAAAAAAGTTACACTGCTGAAACACAAGGAGGCAAAAACAAAAAAAATATGCTGGTCATTAACTACTTTTCAGGCATTCGACTTAAGGGGTTAATGTGCAGTTTTTTAGAATTCAATTGCTTCTCAAGTGGAGCGTTGTGTGAGCTTCTGTTTATTAGCTATCTGCACCTGTTTTACCTTTCCCAAGTAGCACAGGGGCTTGTGTTGCCTCCTACTGGGTTCAGTAAATAGTCCAGCCATTGAGCTGCAAGTATGGCTTTGAATAAATAATATTCAATTTTTCTGTAATTTTACTACGTTTACACAATAAAAATGCTTTTGTAAATTGCGTCTTTTAACATTCTTTTTTTTGAATTTTAGTTTTATATATGTAAAATATATATTATATATTATATATATATATATATATATATATACATCAACGAAAAGGAAAAAAGACACAGAACATATAACTTCAAAAAGTTATACAAACATAAAGTGATCAACAGTTTCAGAATTGTGTGATCAAAGAAACAGATATAAGAATGACAGTTGCTTGTCAATTTTCAAAAGACATGTTGAAATTTTCCTGAATAAAGTCTCATGACACGGCTATTGCTGCGTGAATTGTCAACTATTTGTTAGCCCGCGATAGACATGCAGACATTCAAGAGAAGAAAAATAAATAAATAAATAGTAATAATAGCTTCCATCACTTTACTGTCCATTTGTACATAACTGTAACCTTGTCTTAAAACAATTTAGTAGTAAATTAAATAACTAAATAAATCAAGAGAAACTGTTTGCCCATCAAAGGAGCCCCATCATGACCATAAGATCGAGACTCAACAACCTTACTATATAACATCCAAAGGGCTTAAAGTTCTATAAATTTTGCTTCTGAGAAACCAGGAGGTTTCATGGAAAGGTTTCATTATGTCGTTCTGAGAGTAAGATGCAATAATGAAAGTTTTCCATTTCTGGAAGAAAAATTTAGAAAAATTTAATAATTTTGTCTGAGGGTTTAACAAGAAAAGGATTAAGTCATCAGCAAACATTGCTAATTTGACCTTCCTTTGTCCTACTTTAACATCTTCAAATAGCTGTCCTCCAGATACCTCGCTAAAGGTTTTAGGGCCAGGTCAAATAAAACCTTCTCCAATTCAAAGGGATGAGAAATAATACCTGGCAGAAAATTTGGGCTGTCAGTTTGGTATATAACCCTACTAATAAGGTCCTGAAAGCCCCTTTAACATTCACTTTATCTAATATCGGATTTAGACAACTCCATCTTATGTTGTCAAACGCTTTTTCAGCATCTACGTTTAGCAGAGCTGGGGTTTCTTTCTGGGTAGATTCAATCTGGATCTTGTCTAGTATTGTCAAGACTTTCCTGATGTTACTTACTGCTGATCTTCCTTTAATGTAACTACCTGGGAGGAAGGATAACCTGTCAGCCTTTATTTTGGTATTTTCTGATCTATGTCTGTAAGGGAGATTGAGTGATATGAGCCAGAGCTAGTGAGGTCTTTTCCCAGTTTTGGAACAAGTCTTATATAGGCCAATTTAGACTCTGGGCGAATACATCCCGACTTGAGTAGTACTGGGTAAGAATGGGCGTAATCTATTCTCTGAGGGATTTGTAATAATCTTCTGAAAAGCTGTCAGAGCCTGGTGCTTTTCCTGAGGCTTGGCTTCTAACAGTGAGGTCCAACACTCCTTCAATTATCTCTGTGCTGAGGGATTCTTGTTGGGCCTGCGAAAGTGTGGTAAGTTTAATACTGTTATGAGGGTAATATTTTATAATTTTTAGACTTTTATATATTTATTAATTGTTCTTTGTTCTCACTCAGTATATGACTAGAGATATACATATATTGTGTAGATAGAAAGGAATTTAGTTTTTCTTATCAGTGCCCCTCGTCCAGGCAGACAGGAAGGATCATAATAATTGAAAACATATGACCTGGAGGAATAGGCCTATTCAAAGGAACAAGATTCTTTTTTTGAGACGGTATATACCCAGAAGGGGTGACATATGCTAACGTTAACTTCAAACCAACATATAGGAACTAGATATTTTTTTAATGTTTAAATTGATTGGCTAATGTATTCTTGCAGAAGAAGGAGGGAGTTTAAACTATAAAACCTGAACCCTTTTGAAGAAGGGTGGGACTTCGTCTGTATATGCTATGCTATGCTATATACCATGAAATGTCTCCCAGTGCTTGCATTGAATAAATCCTGCATATTTTCATCTTCAATTGATTTGAAAACCTGATCACATCTGAAACGCTTTATTAGCGATGACAAATGGCGCCTGAACAAGGACCAGAGATTAAAAATGGATTCTGGAGTCAGGACAACCAAGAGAAAGGCAGATTATACAACGGCCAACGGCCAAGTATTGCCTGTGTGTCCTGGCTTTTTCAGAATCCATTATAGTAAGTCTGGTTCAAGAATCTTGATAAATATAAGATTTGATCGTGTAAGGCTAGTCAAAATAAATGACTATTGAACCAAATTATAGTGAATAATTTCTATTTTATGCCAAATTTATATCATCTGCTCTGATAATGCAAAGTTTGCACCTTTTGGCCTGTTTTTTATTGACACAATGTATCCTTGCTTTTTGGGTCCAAAGTTACAAGCCTGCTTACACTTCTGTTGACTTAATACACATGTAAGTTTACTCTCTATTGTCTTGGTTAAGATTTCTTCACTTAGTATAGACTTTTGACTTATAATTGCCGAGAGGTGTTTTTGTGTATTGTACTTTGAACTCCGGAGTTGGCCACTCCATGAAAGTACGATAGACAAATAACACGTGCATTTTTTAAGCTGACACAGCATTAGGTCATGTCCGCCATTTTGTTAAAGTAAGATATATAAATCTGTCACACTAGCCATGAAGACCAGAAACCGCTGTACCTGTGACAGAGACGTCTATACACAGTGTTGTCTCCCTGAGAGTTCTCACTCTTTCGCCATTCTGGTTTCTCATGGCTGATATATGGATGCGATGATGCATACTCTGCAGATGAAGTTTTGTAAGCACTTAAAAGCTTTGTAAATAACTATTTTTCTCTTACAAACACTACATAATATCTCACTATTTTCTGTAATCAATTTATGTTATCATTTTATCATACTTGATTTATTAATGGACTATTGTAAAAATAAAGCTGTGTATATCCTTATTGACTGGTCTTCTTTAAAGCTGTATCCCAAACCTGTATTGATAAAACTTGGCAAAACAGATAGTTTTATATTAATATATATGTATATGTGTTGGCTGAGTATAACACAGCCTTTTTGTGTGGAGTGAATAGTCTGAATTTGTGTTAGCTTTACTTTTTTGTGAAAGTTGAAAGGTCACAGAGCTGCATATGATGTCCTGTGTCTGAGGAAGGAGGAGTGAATATCTCCATGAGTAGGTCAGAAGAAGATATGGACAGCACAGTGATTCCGATTGGTATGTACTACAGTTTATATTAAATATAGTGGCTATTGTAAAGAACAATGACTGATAACAGAAAGTGATATTGTTCCAGTTGTACTCTGATTGAACCAGAAAGATGAAATTATTATTTTCTCTGAGGTAGGACAAATCACAGGGTTTTTTGTTTATAGTTACGAACCAGAACGGCCTAGAATTTTGCATCTAACCGGAGATAGGATGCTAACTGGCGGTGTGATGACACCATAGACTATAGCTCTTAGATAGGGGTAAAATGCCGGATCTAGTGAGCAGGAAAATTTGGAAATGAGTCATGTGTTGCTCATTAGGCATTGGAACATTATCACTAAAGGGAAAAATTGCAATAGCTATAGTAAAAGAAAGAGCAGGGAAATAGACAGTTAAGAACAGTTGGAAAATTGTAATGTTTAAAGTTGGACATTTGGAAGTAGCAAAATGATGGAAAATCTTTATATCAGTGAAAGGTATAGCTGTCACTAGAGATGGGCGAATCGATTCTAATTAAGTGGAATTCATTCAGAAATTCAGGAAAACTTTGGTTCTGCATGAAGCCGAAGTTTATGGTGATTCGCGGGAATGAAGCGTCTTTTGTATTGGCAAAATGGTCATGAGCACATGGCGTTACATGGGGTAGAGAACTCTGGGAGGAAGAAAGGAACACCCTCAATGACATGTGCAGACATGAAGGGATGTTCTTGTCAGTGACCTATAAGTGTAGTGGGCGGGTCTTTTGGTAGGCGCCGCTATTTAAAGTCAGCCAAACATTGGGGAATCGAGACACATCTTTCTCCAGAGAGGCCGGTGTAACAACTAGGATCCGACATCTATGGATATCCTCCAAATAATCCCCTGATGAACCCTCGTGAATTGACTGAGGGAGAAACGCGTCGGGATGTGGATGAGTACACTTAAGGGCAGTAAGGATTATAGTTTTGTTATTTCTGCCTTTTGTGTAATTTATTATCATGTGTGTGATTATGTATTTTTATTGGGAAAAGGGCTTTTAATGTTCTCGTTTTAAAACATCAAATTTAGTGCATGGATAACGGGGTCGCCCCCAAAGGGAGTGGGGCTGCTCTTTTTCGGGGCGATTCCCCACCTGCACGTATTAATAAAAAAGTGGAGAGGTTGGCGATATACATACTATATTTTGTTATATTAAATCCCCCCCTTTTGCTTAATTGTCCGGGGTTTTTCTGTGTTTTTTTTAAGTTTTGGTTTTAGAGATAATTATAAAAAAGGTAATTTTTAGAATTGGGTTAGTTTAAGTTAGCAGTGATTTTCAGACATGAAGCCAATCAGCAACCAGCGGACTTCTGTTACGTCACACCCCTATAAATACGGACGCTATCTTAAATCCTCACACTTTTTTTCACGTCGTCCTGGAAATAAGAAATTAGCTGCGCTTCTGCACTATATTGGAAAATTTTAAAAAAAAAACCATTTTTCACAACGGGGGGGGAAGACCATTACAAGTGCGTGTCATTTGCACACTTTTACTAAAGCAGGTTTTTATTATCTCTCTGCACTATTTTTCCCTCATTATAAAGCAAACTTTGTTATCAGCGACGGGGGGAAAACCAAACAAGTATGTGTCGTTTGCACACTTGTTATTTAAACCCAGCGTTATATTTTTTTTGAGTTTGTGGGGAATTTTCCCTAAAGTCCATGGGGGGTGTACTTCTGTGCCATACATACTTTAAATTTTCATCTGGTTGTTCTGTAGTTTTTTTAACCCCTTTAAGGCCCAGCCCGTTTTTTGGGCCTTTCCCGACCCAGCCCTATTTTGAAATCTGACATGAGTCACTTATGTGAAATACTTTTTGACACTTTTACCTATCCATGTGAATTTAGAATTGTTTTCTTGTGACACATTGTCTTTTAGTTAGTAAGAAAATTTTACCCTACAAGCCTTTTTTTTTTGTGAAAAATATCAAAATTTTTATGAAAAATTTGAAAAATGTGATTTTGAAAGTTTCAAAATTTCTGCGTACAAGACAGATAATTATTCACCACAAAATAGTTTATAACTAGCATCTACCATATGTCCACTATAGGTTGGCATCATTTTTTAAATGTCCTTTTTTATATATATATCATTAGAGGGCTTAGAAATTTAGTAGTAATTTCTCACATTTTCAAGAAAATTAGCAATATACATTTTTTTAGGACACCACTCCAGTTCTGACGTGGCTTTGAGGGGCCTGTATG
This sequence comes from Phyllomedusa bahiana, assembly GCA_025379985.1. NCBI lineage: Eukaryota > Metazoa > Chordata > Amphibia > Anura > Hylidae > Phyllomedusa > Phyllomedusa bahiana. The sequence goes on along the minus strand of JAODAL010076495.1, from coordinate 4,584 downwards.
TTAGATACCCCCATAAATGACCCCATCTAAGAAACTACACCCCTTGAAGTATTTACAACAGTGTTTAGGAAGTTTGTTAACCCTTTAGGTATTTCACAGAAATGAAAGCAAAGTGGAGGTGAAATTTCAAAATTTCACTTTTTTTGCAGATTTTCAATATTTATCCATTATTCACTGGAATACAGTAAATTTGACTAGATAAATGCAATGTAATATCATTTCCCCCAGGTCTGCCGTTTTTAGAAATATCCCATATGTGGTCCTAGTGCATTATTTGGCTCACCCATAAGCCCCAGAATAGGAGGAGCACCTACTGGACTCTGGGGTCTCATTTTCAATGCAATTTTATTTAGGTGCCATTTCAGGTTTGAGGAGGCCCTAAGGTGCTAAAACTTAATAAACACCCCTAAGAAGACCCCATATTGGAAACTACACCCCTTAAGGTATATATACAGGTGTGTAGTGAGTATATCGACGCCACAGGTGATTCACAATTTTTTTTTTAACATTAGGCTGTGAAAATTAAAAACATTTTTTTTCCAATAATCTGCAATTTTAGCTTAAAATGTTTCATATTTACAAGGAATCCTGGAAAAAAGAACCCCAAAACTTTGTTAAACAATTTCTTCCAAGTTCGGCAATACCCTACATGTGGGTGTAAACTGCTGTTTGGGCGCATGGCAGGGCGTACAAGGGAGGGAACGCTATTTGGCTTTTGGAACGCAGATTTTGGTGGGGCCATGTCGCATTTGCAAAGCCCCCAAAGTACCAGAAAAGGTGAAACCTTCCAGAAGTCGCTCCATTTTAGATTCAACACCCCTCAGGGATCTCATTTAGGGGTGTATTGGGCATTTTGGGTGCACTGGTGTTCCATCGTTTTTTTTAGCATTGGGCCATGAAAATGGGGGAGGGGGGGGAACGCAGTTCCACCATTGTTTTTTGGGCTTTAATTTTACAGCGTTCGCCATGCAGTGTAAATGATGTGATAACTTTACTATGGGGGTCGGTACAGTTGCAATGGTATAAATTTTATATAGTTTTTATGTTTTATTACTTTTACACAATAGAAATAGGTCTATAAAAAATTGCGTTTTTATGTTGTCCTATTCTGACAGTCATAACTTTTTTTATTTTGCTGTGTGCAGAGCTGTGTAGGGCCTTGTTTTTTTGCGGGGTAATTGATGCTTTTATTGGTACCATTATGGTGTGCATACAACACTTTGTTCACTTTTTATTAAGGTTTTTGTGAGGCGTTTTGAACAAAATACAGCAATCTTGGTAGTGTTTTTTATTTTTATTTTTTATAGCGGTCACTGTGCGTTAGATATGACATGCTAGCTTTACTCAGCAGGTCGATACGGTTACAGCAATACCCAATTTGTATATTTTTTTATTTTTTACTGCTTTTATACAATAAAAACACTTTTATTCAAACAGGAAAACACATTTTTGCATCGCCATAGTCTGAGAGCCATAACTTTTTTTATTTTTCTGTGTATGGAGCTGTATACAGGCTTGTTTTTTGCGGGATGAGTTGACGTTTTTATTGGTATCATTTTTGGGGAGACAAGACTTTTTGATCAGTTTTAAATCCGTTTTTTGGAAGGCAGAGTGAAGAAAATACTGCAATCCTAGTAGTGTTTTTTATTTTTATTTTTAACAGCGCTCACTGTGCAGTATCCGTAATAAGTTAGCTTTACTCTGTGGGTCGATACGATTATGGCGATACCCAATTTATATAGTTTTTTTATGTTGAAGCACTTTAAAAAAAAAAAGTGTTTTTAGTGTGTAAAAGAATATTTATGCATCGCTGTCTTCTGAGAGCCATAAGTTTTTTTTATTTTTCCGTATACAGAGCTGTGTTAGGACTTTTTTTTTGCGGGATGAACTGACGTTTTAATTGGTACAATGTTGGCATTTATAGGGGTTTTTGATCACTTTTATTCCATTTTATGTGCTGCGGGATGAACAAAAATCTTAATTCTGTGATTGTTTTTTTGTTTTATTTTTTACGGCGTTCACCGTACAGGTAAATTAACATGACAGATTTATAGGGCAGGTCGTTACGCACGCGGCGATACCAAATATGGGTACTTTATTTATTTTTGATCTTTTTTGGGGCGATTGGCGTTTGTAAAGGGGAAAAGGGCGGTGTACGTGTTTTTTATTTTATTTTTTGTGTTTGTGTTTTACTTTTTTTTCACTTTTTTACTTTTTTTTTACTTTTTCACTTTTTTTTTTTACTTTTCCCCATAAAGGGATTTGAATGAGAGATCTTTAGATCTCTCATTCAATAGGAATCAATGCACAGCTTGTTGCTGTGCACTGATTCCTATGACAACTGTCAGGCACGATGCCGGGCCATGCCCACAGGGCACGGCCGGGCATCGTGACGTCACAGACAACCCGGAAGGCATTCTCTGCCTTCCGTGCTGTCTGTCAGAAGGCAGGAGCTGCACGGATCGTGCGATCCGTGCAGCTGCTGCCGCCGACAGCGACGCAGGCGGAGCGATCTCCTGCGTCTTCCTTCGTTCTTGCCACCCGATGGTCGCAATAATTAAGGGGTTAACCGCCTCCCCCCTCCCCCCCCCCGGAGCGATCGCGGGTCGGGGCCGACGCAGCGGGATGTCAGCTGTAATATACAGCTGACACCCGCGCCGATCGCGCGAACTCTGCTTTAGAGTTTGCGCGATCCTCAGGACGTATCCATACGTCCAGGTGCGTGAACCCCCAAACGACCTGGACGTATGGATAAGTCCAAGGTCGTGAAGGGGTTAATACCCATAGTTTATTTTAACCCCTCGATTGTGGGTTAATTCGTACTAAAATATAGGGTGTCTTTTTTTCATTTTGTCCCATATATGCCTAATTTACATCTGGTTGTTCTGTAGTCTATTTAATACCCACAGCTTAATTTAACCCCTTGAATGTGGGTTAGTTCGTACTAAAATATAGGGTGTCTTTTTTTTATTTAGTCCCATATATGCCTAATTTACATATGGTTGTTCTGTCGTGTATTTGATACCCAGGGATTTAAATTTAAACCTTGATTGTGGTTAATTCGCACTAAAATATGGGTGTTTTTTTTTTATTTTTCCCATTATCCTAATTTACATCTTTTTTTTTTCTGTACGATATTTCTTTCACGGCTTTTCAACTTCTTGATTGTGCGGAAATTTTGGAAAAAAATACGGGTTGTCTTTACTTTTTGCCCTTATACAACTAATTTACATCTGGTTTTTCTGTGCGATGTTTCACCCAAAAGGGAAAATTAATGTAACTTCTTGTTGTGGGTTTTAATTTGGAAAAAAATAAAGGGTGCTTTATTTTATTGCCCTCTATACACCTAATTTAATCCTTTTTTTTGTACGTTTTTCAACACAAGGCTTAATTTAACTTCTTGTTTGTGCGGTAATTTGGAAAAAAATACCGGGGTTTCTTTACTTTATTGCCTCTATCAACTAATTTACATCGGGGTTTTTCTGTGCATTTTTCTCCCAAGGATTAATCAAATTTTGATTTTGCGGAAAATTTGGACAAAAATAAATTTTGTCTTTACTTTATTGCCCTTACACCCTAATTTTTTACATCTGTTTTTTCTGTACGTTTTCATACACAAGGCTTAATCTAACTTTTTGATTGTGGGGTAATTTGGAAAAAAAATACAGGGTGTTTTTTATTTTTTGCCCTTTTAAAGCCAAATTTTAATCTGGTTTTTTCTGTCGGTATTTTCCCCAAAGGGTTAAAAGGGAGTTGTCTCACTACAGGTTTTCAGCCTCCCTCAAAGTGTCTGGCAGGATAGGTTTTTTAAATTTCAGGGGCGCGCTTCTTGCTCCCTTTTCTCCTCCCCCTTCCTCCTCCCCTTTAGCCCCACAGAACTCTTGGGATAACTTCATACGAGGGGGGGGGGGGGGAAGGGGTTTGCTGCCGGGTAACCCTGTGTGTGCCCGCCCAGGGGCTGCGCAGGCTGCTCCTCTGGATCAGCTGTACTGTGCTGTGGCCGGCTTTGTGATCCTTTCCCCAGAGTCAGGAGACAGAAGGGAAGGGCTGAGATATGAGTGTGGAGAGGTCTGGAAGTGTGTAGGTAATAGCAGAGCAGGGGGGGTGTAAATACCCCCTGTTTGATACAAATCTCCACGGGAATTCAAAAAAAAAAACAAACACCAAAAACGCCCCCCATCAGAAACAGACAGGGGAGCTGTGAAGGGTTTTCTATTAAACACCATGTTTTCACTAATACAGCAGAAAGGGAGGTATGAATGTTCCATGCCCCCCCCGATCTGTTCTATTAGTATAGTCAAAGCTCCACAGACCATCATTTATTATAGTAAAAACTTCCAGCTGTCAAATCGTACTACCCCAGATCAGCCTCTACGCTGCCTCTTAAACTGTGTGAGAGCAGGAGGGAGCAGGACACACAGGGTTTTAAACCAGGGAGCAGAGATACACAAGGGGGGTAGAGCCCTTTCCCCTCCCCTCAGAAGAAAACAATACTGTGTGGGAGGGGCCTGTGTCACCTTTTTGAGAAGCTGAGAGTCACCACACTGGAGCCAGTGAGATAAAATAAAGGGGGCTGCTAAGTAA
>JAODAL010076494.1:0-13607 GCA_025379985.1 Phyllomedusa bahiana | reverse complement strand
TATTACTTATTCCCACAGCGAGAGGGTTTTTTTGAATCCCCTGATGAACCAAAATTGTATGGGGGAAACGGTTGGGATAGCTGTTGATTAAAGAATTGTAATACACGTATACAGTGATATTATTTTGTCATTAAAGCGGAGCCGCCCTTTATCAGGGCGATTACTCCACTGATGGATGATATTTAGTATGCTGTATCATTTAGGTGTGTTGTGTAGATTATAGGGGTTTAGAAAGTATAATTTTAGATAATCTAGTAAAAGTTATGTTTTAACAGGGATTATAATTTTGCAGTGATATAGGTCAAAATCCTCTGTTGATATTAAATTTGTAGTAATTACAACCTATAATGGGCATATGGTAGATGCTAGTTATAAACTATTTTGTGGTGAATAATTATCCGTCTTGCACGCAGAAATTTTGGAACTTTCAAAATGACAAATTTTTCCAAATTTTCATGAAATTTTGATATTTTTCAAAAACAAACAAGGATTGTATGGATCAAAATTTCTTACTAACTTAAAGCACAATGTGTTATGAGAAAACATTCTCTGAATCACATGGATTGGTAAAAGTGTCTAAAAGTTATTCTCACATAAAGAGACACATGCCAGATTTCAAAAATAGGACTGTGTCAGGAAGGCCAAAACTGGCTGGGTTCTTAAGGGGTTAACAAGCTTTTGTCCTGAAATTTGTCCCAGTGCTTGAACATTTGTGAACCCTCCAGAACTTTCGATATTTCTGCATAATATAACAAAAGAACTACAACAGAGTCTCACACAAGTCAAAAAAGGAAATAAAGGGAACTAAATAAAACAAGTGAATCACAAACATTAGTCTTGGCTATTTATTTGTTCAGTAAAATTATCTAGCATCACGTATCTCTGAGCATCAAATATATGTTAACCTTTACTTCAGTATCTGGTATGATCTCCATGTGTAGCAATAACAGCATCTAATCATTTCTAGGAATGGCACAATTGTTTTTTTTTTTTTTTTTTTTCATGTTTCAGCCTCCAAAGATTTTTTTGGGTGTTTCCCAGTATATTTTATAATAAGTTAAATGGTACCATTAAAACGTATTCTTTATCCTGCAAAAAGCCAAGCCCTCAGACGTCTATGTAGACAGAAAAAATAAAAAAAAAGTTATGGTATTTAGAAGTTGGGGATGACAAACTTAATGCAGAGGGAAGGGGTTAACATTAGCTTATGTGAGAAAAAACTGTAGTTGCGTAGAGATTATCTTGGGTTCTTTTGTGAATATGCAAACTATGCTATGCTTTGCGCTTGGCATGATCTTTGTTGGTTGACCACCCCAATGGATTGTGGCAACGGTCTTGAGTTTCCTCTGTTTGTACTCAGTCTTTCTGACTGTGCTTTAGTGGAGTCTAAGGGGGACAGGTATAAAAACTCTCATGGTCTAAGACTTTCTTTGTTGTCCATAGCAACCAATCAGAGCTCTCCTTTCATTTTTTCAGAGCACTATATGAAATAATAGGGGAGCTCTGATTGGTTGCTATGGGCAACAAATAAAGTCTTAGACCTAGACAGTTTTCATACATGTCCCCCTAAGTTCCTGAAAGATGGTTTTGTTATCTATTCCAGCCTGATGAGCATCAACAACTCTTCTTCTGAGGCCCTCAGACATTTATTTTGTTCATGAAATGATAATTAAATGTCTGTTTTGTCAGACCACAGGACATGTCTCCAAAAATATACGTCTTTCTTCCTTTGTGCATTTGCAAACATTAATTTGGCTTTTATATGTTTCTTTTGGAGTAATGGTTTTGTGAAGGATGGAGTCAGTAAAGAGTTAACTCCGAGAGTTAACTGCTGAAATGGACAATGTATGTATATTTACCAACTTCAAGGAAATCTGAACAATGTATGTATTTGCCATCTTCAGAACAGCTATTCGGACAAGACACTGGCTGTAACTCGCAGTAACCAGAGAGATAAGACAATAGTTACATATTATCTCATCTTGTGATGAAGTGAGCAACTCTCAATTGGCTAAACCTATCAGCTGGAGCCTTGAACAGGGACCGGGAGCATTCCAGCTGTACAGAAGGACGGGTCACTTGGACACACTCAGCCGGGAACGCTCAGAATTTACTGGCCAGGTAAGAAAACAGCTTTATGTTTCTTACGATTGTTTCTGTGCCTTCCCGTTGACTGTGTGATTCCCGAACCGTCCCACAAAGTACATATAGAGGTTGGTAGTGTCCGGTCCTATTTGATAGACAAAGAACCCTGCCAGTCAGAGTGGATAGAATCGAGTGAATGTATGAGCTGTTCATTTATTTGCCAGATTAGGGAAGAGGATTGCCTAACTGAGACATGTCTGCGCTCTGAAAGGAGGGGCATGATCCCATGCTTAACCTCGGTAATACGGCAAACTAAGTGATAGTTGTATGTTGGGAAGTTGGTGAAGCGTATGTTTATAAGTCCCGTGACTGATTCTGATTGAACTACACCCTTGCATCCGAAAGGACGGGTGTATGGTGTGAGGGGGAATAACGGGACAAAAAGAAAGAAAAAGCGATAGGAAGAAGGTCCAAAACTTTAGACACTCTAGTTTGTTCGAAAGAACTTCTAATCCTGATCCCGGTTTTAGCCTTTGCTGTTATACGATATGCAGGAGCCCAAAGGGGGGGGGGGGCCATACGGGACCCTGGAATTACTTGCTGCTTTAAGAGGAAGCCAAGGGAAAGGGAAATAGGGATCAGAAAAGTTCCCTTGCATAAGCCCCCCTCACAGGAGAGGATACATTCCCCTAAGGCACTTAAGATAACGGGATGCAAGAATGGCTCAGGGGAATCAAGAAAGCGGTCAAGGAATAGATAAACCTGTCCCACTTCGGAAGATACTTGAGAGTTAACATGGGTCAAAAGAAACCCAAAGAGCTGAAACAGATTTTGAGGACCTTAGGCATGGAAGGAGAAAGAGCATTGGATCTAGATGGCAGGAAACAATGGTGAATCTGAGTAGTGCTATTTATGATCATCATTGGGAAACACAGACTTTTCGTCTAGTATGTACAGCTAAGGAAGCTAAGCGGTATGGATGGAAGTATGATCTGCCTACCGGTGGATGGATTGTAAATAAGCCACCACCCCATATATAGCCGCAGTGGGCCCCTCAGCCCTTAGCACAGTGCAGAGCCCGGAAGGGTGGACTTGTAAATGTGGACAACAGAATCCTGATTGGAAGGACACTTGTTGTGTGTGTGGACGCCCTTGTCCATACTTAAATGATAAAGATAATGATTTGTTGGCCCCCGTCTTCACTAGAGTGTCCAGACAAACATCACCGGGGCCACCAGCAGCAAATGGTCAACCAGCAAACCCGGACCAAGTAGACCACATAAGACACAATGACTGGAGGCCATGGACCCCGCTAGAGCAGATGTCCCTCATGCAGAACTGTCCTGACCCTCTGACAAAGCCCCTCCCCTTTAGACGTTATTTAGGACAGATCCAACCTAATTATAGGGCAACATGGCTTGACTTTGATGGACTCTGCAGAACTAAAATGACTCCAGGGATGTACCGTATTATGACAAGTGCGTTACAGCCTTATATACCAGCAAGGGGAGATGGTCCCAGATCTGAGGAATCAGGGGTCACTTTTATGCAACAACTGATGACCTGGTGTCAGGGACAACAGGACGAATGTGGGCGTACAGGAGTAACCCACCAAGGACCCACGGGAGAGGTGACAAGTTTTTCTTCCTTCAAATTGAAGACCATTGGGCTGATGAAAACTTTGACATGACACAAATGGGACCCCAGAGAATGTTTTGTAGGTCATTCATGGACGGTCTAAGGACCAACATACAAACTAGACTGAAAATAGCGGTCCCTGATTGGCGTACTTGGCATGACCATACCCGACGTGTACAATTTGCGAAGGGTATTGAGGCTGACTTAAAGGAAGCCAAGGCACCCAGGAAGGCAATGTCAGCCACCATTTTAGAAAACCCTAATCTAATTAGGCCTTCATAATTATAAACTACCATTTACCCTTTACCTCACTGAAAGGTTAGGCCATGCTACAGGAGTTCTCACGCAGAAGCACGGACTCAGGAATAGGCCAGTAGCATACTATTCCGCCAAACTCGATCCAATAGCACAAGGAGCTCCGTCTTGCGTTCGTGCCGTAGCGGCTGTTGCGGTATTGGTGGATAAATGCTCTGAAATAGTGGTAGGCAAGCCCTTGGACATATACACTCCACAAAATTTTTTCAGGTATTTTTGAACCAGGTCCAACCCAAAATACTTTTCTGTGGTCAGACAATTGCGATTACAGTGTGCCCTCCAGATGCCTCCCAATATTACCTTTTTTTCGTTGCACTGGGTTGAATCTAGCTACTCTTCTCCCAATTGAGGAGCAGGATTCAACAGGGGGGAATAAGGATGAGGTATCTGTCATCTCCACTGACCATGACTGCCTCCAACTAATGGAGCAGGAGCCAGCAGGTCTTGATTCAGCTGTGGATCATCCACTACAGAGTATGGGGGAGAATGGCAAATTCTGTACAGGGTATACCATTGTGACCCAACATGAGACAGTCAAAGCAAGCCGATTGCTACCTCACGTCTCAGCCAGGAAGCTGAACTCACTGTACTCACAGAGGCTCTTGCAATGGCAGAGAGTAAGGAAGGGAATATTTACACAGACTTTGTCTTACATTTGGAGTGGCACAAAGATTTTGGTCCATTTTGGAATGCCAGGAATTTTTCTCACAGCAGCAGGCGCACCTGGGAATGAGACGGCAGATCAGGCAGCTAAAGAGGCAGCCAGACAGGGACAAGAGCACATAGCCCTTGCACAAGAAATCAGTGCCCCTGAATCAACCACAGAGGCTCTGAAGACATTCAGGAATCAGGCCTCCAGGGAAGAGAGGCATCTCTGGGTGAAGCAAGGTGCCAGCCTAAGCGACGGGCAATGGGGGGATGGGATGAGGCTCTGCCTCCCCCGAGCTTGGTTTCCCATGATGGCCCGCCCTTAGCCACCTGCCCAATCATTTGGGGAAAAAGATTTCCATGATAGAATTAGTAACAAACAGTTGGTAGTTCCTGGTTTTTCCCCTATGGCCACAAGGTACTGCTCCTCTTGCCAGACGTGTCTTGAAAATAGCCCTGGACAGGTGGTTAAGACCCTGTCAAGCTTACCCCAAAACCATTGAATCTCTTTCAGTGAGTGCAGACAGACTACATACAGCTTCCAAAGCTTGGGACCTATGACTATGCATTAGACGGCACAGACGTGTTCTCAGGTTGGCCCGAAGCCTACCCCATTGCTAAAGCCACAGCAAAGGCTACTGTAGCAAAAAAAAAAAAAAAAAACACTAATGACCGACGTCTCTTATCAAGAGGACCTCCCTGAAGTACTTGAATCAGACCGAAGTACCCATTTGATTCAAAAGTACAATGTGATTCACTGACTTCATATGTGCAGGCCTTGCAAAAATATTTGAATAAGGTGCATAACTTTGTATTTTCTTTCATTCCAGACCAGGATGCGGACACGGGTACACATGATCTGCAACCAGGAGACTATGTAATGCTAAAGAAACATGTCTGAAGAACTTTGAGTATATGATTTGAAGGTCCCTTCCAAGTGTTTACTAACACTATTTCTTCGGTTTAAAACTGGAAGGAAAACCCAACTGGATACACGCCAGTCATTGTAAGAAGGTTTTAAGACAAAAAGAGTAAAGGATGCCGTGGAGTGTCTTCTGGTTATTGATCCACGTAGTGGAGGGGTGGAATAGGCTGAATAATGATGAACCAGATGAGAATAAGATAATTACACATCACAGAGCATTAGCAGATACCCTAAACATTACTGAATGCTGGATATGCACTCACTCTCCGCTTACTGCTGCCAGCATACCAAACTTAGCTATCCCAGTAACAATGAAAGAAATAATGGGATGGGATAAGTGTTTTAACTCTTTAGTCGCTAATGATACTAAGTATAAGAGGATGTGGAACAAATTCTTCTTCTTTTACTAGCAGTATATGTGGTGTTTAAAGTGTTTATGTTTAAAGTGTTAAAATTATGCGAGAATTGTGAAAAGAACCAATATGAAGGTTACTGACGAGTGACTATAGTGATCTGGAACTAAAACCTGTTTATTTTTATCATTTCTCTTATGTAACTCCATCTGCGATCCGATTGCACTCATATGCGGAGTCTCTTCTTTCTGAGGATGCTGAAGGAATATTTAGGGGACTATGATTTCAAACAAAATCATTCTCAGGCAACCCGTCGGCCGGGGCAACACAACTTCAGCTATTCCCACCTTGGATTGAGGACCCAGACTCGGCATGAAGAGTTCAAAGGGGACTGTGAAGGATGAAGTCAGGAAAGAGTTAACTCCGAAATTCTGCTGAAATGGATAATGTCTGTATATTTACCATCTTCAAGGAAACCAAGAACAATGTGTGTGTTTGCCATCTTCAGAACAGCTATTCGGACAAGACCCTGGCTGTAACTCGCTCTAACCAGAGAGATAAGACAATAGTTACATATTATCTCATCTTGTGATGAAGTGAGCAACTCTCAATTGGCTAAACCTATCAGTTTCTTCCTGGCAGTGGCCTCTCTGTCCATGTTGATACAGTACTTGTTTTACTGTAGATAATGAAACAATCTTACCAGCTTCCGCCAGCATCTTCACAAGGTCTTTAGCTTTTGTTCTTGGGTTGAAATGCATGTCAGACCAAAGCACAATCATCTCTGAGACATAGAACCCGTCTCCCTCTATAGCAGTATGATGGCTGTATATTCCCGTCTTGTTTGTATTTGTGTATAATTATTTGTACAGATGAACAAGGCACCTTCAGGTATCTGGAAATTGCACCCAAGGAAGATTCAGACTTGTGCAAGTGGACAAATCTGTACCTGATATCTTGGCTGATTTCTTTAGACTTTCCCCATGATGTTACACACAAAAGCAGTGTGTTTCTGGTGTGCTTTAAAATACATCCACAGATGTGTCTCTAACTCAGATGTTGCCAATAAACCTAACAGAAACTTCCAAAGACATCATCATATAGTATATGTAAACTTTTGACTCTGCAAAAATTATTAAAAATGACTTAAAGAATTCTCTCTCATTATTCTGGCATTTGGCAAATATAAATAATTTTGGTAATCCTAATTGACCACAAATGGGTAAGGTCTATTCTGATTTCATATCAGGTAGTGAGAAAAACATGCATATGTGTCTTTATATAGTGTATACGAACTTCTGGTTTCAACTGTAGATACAACCACTAATTAACTGCAAGTTTTTTGAGGTAGCGTAATAATCAATTATGATTTCATAAAAACAAACACTGCAGTTGATCAACACATTAATACACAATTTGAGTTCTTCAGGAATCTACCTAGGTTTCTCTTATTAGTTAATGGGATGTTTATGTGCTTTCAACCATCCCTTTAACAAAACAGAGACAAACATATTTCTCTTCTCACAAAAAGTATATAAATATTCCTAGATACTTTGCATCACACATCTACTCAGAATTTCTGCAATAAAATTAATTCTTCCAAACCCCAATTAGTAACACACACGAGATCAACATAAGATCTACATATTGCAATAATTAATTAGATATAAGAGTAGTATGATAACACTGCTTTCTCTCTTGTGAGAAAACCTAGCATTCTGTCGGCATAAAACTAGACAAAGTAGAAAAAGGCTTTGTTTAGATCCACTACCATAAATTATCAAAATCCTAAACAAATATATTTGACACTGTTAGGGGCCGTTCACACGGCTTATTTCGCCGCGGATTGGAGCCGTACTGCGCAGCGGATTTGCGCTGCAGTACGGCTCCAATCCGTCGCATTTTAATTACAGGAATCCACAGTTTCATAGGAAACAGTGGATTCCGTCGCTCCTTCCGTCGGCGAATCTCGACATTACCCAGGGCAATACGTGCCGTGGATAATGTAAGTCTATGGGGCGGCGGGCCGCGCCCCCGCCCCTTATTCAAGCCGGAATTGCGAGCGCAATCCGGCTCGCAATTACGGCTTGAATAAGCCGTGTGAACACAGCCTTAGTATAATCATTATTTACCGTATATACTCGAGTATAAGCCGAGTTTTTAATCACAAAAAATGTGCTAAAAAATCCCCCCTCGGCTTTTACTCGAGTCACTGTCGGCGCTCAGGCGCTGCGATGGCCCGTGCACCGACAGGGACGCCTCAGTTATATGCGGCTCCTCAGGGAGCGCATATAACTGAATCCCGAGTCAGCTGACAGCGTTCGGGCGCTGCGGTGGTGCTCCGCAGTGGACTCCGGGCGGCCGCAAACGCGCGCCCGTCCGGAGTTTCCGGCACAGGCAGCGTGTGTCATCACGCTGCATGCGTGGCCTGATGACGTCACCCACCTGTGCCGAGAAGACCGAGGAGCGCGCCCGGGAGACGGAGCAGCGGGGATCGAGGTAAGTGGTTGTTTTTTGTTTTAAAACGATGCCTATACCTGCCTATAGCCTGCCTATACCTGCCCTTTTACCGGCCTTTGTCTATCTTTTACCTGCCTATTATGCCTACACTGCCCTATACCTGCCTTAGTAATATCTATACCCTGCCTTTTTACCCGCTAGTACTGCCTATACCTTCCTATACTGCCTAGTACTATTATTTCCTGCTATACACTGCCTAGTATGCCTATTCCCCGCCCTATACCTGCCAAGTACTATTATACCTGCCTAGTACTTTTCTATACCTGCTTATACCTGCCTATTACTGCCTTATACCTGCCCTATACTGCTAGTACTGCCTATACCTGCCTATACCTGCCTAAGGTACTATCTTTTACCTGCCTATACCTGCCTAGTACTGCCTTATCCTGCTATTACTGCCTTTGTACTGCCTATACCTGCCTATACCTGCCCTATACCTGCCTAGTACTATCTATACCTGCCTATACCTGCCTAGTATTGCCTATACTGCCCCATACCTGCCTAAATTTCTATCTATTTCCTGCCTAGTACTATCTATTTCCTGCCTAGTACTGCTTACCCGCCTAGTATGCTATACTTGCCATATACCTGGCTAGTACTAAACTATACCTGCCCATACCTGCCTAGTACTATCTATACCTGCCTATACCTGCCTAGTACTATCTATACCTGCCTATACCCTGCCTATACCTGCCTAGTACTGCCTATACCTGCCTAGTACTGCCTATAGCCTGCCTATATCTGCCTAGTTCTGCCTAGTACTGCCTATATCCTGCCTATACCTGCCTAGTACTGCCTATAGCCTGCCTATACCTGCCTAGTACTGCCTATACCCGACTAGGGGACCTATAGCCTGCCTATACCTGCCTAGTACTGCCTATACCCGACTAGGGGACCTATACCTGCCTATAGCCTGTCTAGTGGGATCAATGCCAGCCTATACCCGGCATATACCTGCCTATAGCCTGCCTAGGTGACCTATATCTGCCTATAGCCTGTCTAGGCGACCTATACCTGCCTATAGCCTGCCTAGGGGGACCTATACCTGCTATTAACCCGCCCTATAACGACCTATACCTGCCTATACCCTGCCTATGAGGACCTATACCTGCCTATGGGGGCAATTGCCTGCCTATAGCCTGCCTAGGGGGACATATAGCTGCCTATACAAGTCAATGGGATACATTAAACTGCCTATACATGCCTATAACCTGCCTATGGGAGACATTAAACTGCCTATACCAGCCTATATCTGCCTATGGGGGACATTAAACTGCCTATGGGGACTGAAACTCCCCTATACCAGCCTATATCTGCCTATGGGGGACATTAAACTGCCTATGAAATTTTTTTGGTATCTATTTTTATTTTTAACATTCACCAGTGAGCTGCATTTTCCACCCTAGGCATATGCTCGAGTCAATAAGCTTTCCCGGTTTTTGTGGCAAAAGTAGGTGCCTCGGCTTATACTCAGGTCGGCTTATACTCGAGTATATACGGTAATCATCCATCTATCTTACTTTACACCCTTTTACAGTTGAAACCAGAAGTTTATGTACACTACATACAAGCCTGTAGTGAGAAAACCCCTTTAATCAGGTAAACACACGGCTCTGATTTCTTTCATGTGTCTACCTGATTAAGACTGCATATCAGAATAAACCTTACCCATTTTAGGTCAGCTAGTGTTACCAAAATTATCTATATTTGCCAAATGCCAAAACAATGAGAGAGAGAGAATTTTTAAGGCATTTTTATTACTTCCTGCAAAGTCAAAAGTTTACATACATTTCATTAGTACTTGGTAGCATTGCTTAAACTGTATGACTTGGGTATAACATTTTGGATATCCTTTCACAAGCTTCTCACAATAGTTGGTAGGAATTTTGGCCCATTCCTCCTGACAGAACTGGTGTAACTGAACCATGTTTGTAGGTCGCCTTGCTTGCACCTGCCTTTTCAGCTTTGCCCATAAATCTTCAATAGAATTGAGATCAGGGATTCAGATGGTCACTCCCAAACATTAACTTGTTTATCCTTAAGCCACTTTGTAACCAGTTTGGTAGTATGCTTTGGGTAATTGTCCCTTTTTAAGACCCATTTCCACCCAAGCTTTAACTTCCTGGCTGATGTCTTCAGATGTTGCTTCAGTATTGCCACATAATCTTCTTTCCTCATGATGCCATCTATTTTGTGAAGTGCACCAATACCATCGGTAGCAGAACAACCCCACAACATGCTGCCTACCCCATGTTTCACAGTTGGGAAGGTGTTCTTAGGCTTCCAAGCTTCTTCAATTTTCTTGGTAATTAAGGCCATACAGTTTCGTCAGACCACAGGACGTGTCTCCAAAAATGTAGGTCTTTCTTCCTGTGTGCATTTGTAAACATTAATCTGGCTTTTATATGTTTCTTTTGGAGTAATGGCTTCATCCTGGCAGAGTTGCCTTTCAGCCCATGTTGATACCGTACTCGTTTCACTGTGGATAATGACACAATTTTGCCAGCTTCCGCCAGCATCATCACAAGGTCTTTTGTTCTTAGGTTGATATGCACATTTTTGACCAAAGCACGTTCAACTCTGAGACATGGAACCCACCTCCTTACTGATTGATATGATGGCTGGACATTCCCATTCAATTATACTTGCATATAATTTTTTGTACAAGTTAACGAGACACCTTCAGGTATCTGGAAATTGCACCCGAGAATGATACAGACTTGTGCAAGTCCACAATTCTCTTCCTGAGATCTTGGCTGATTTCTTTAGACTTTCCCATGATGTTAAACACTGAAACAGTGTGTTTCTGGTGTGCATTAAAAGTACATCCACAGTTGTGTCTCTAACTCGGATGTTGCCAATAAACCTGTCAAAAGCTTCCAAAAACTTAACATAATCATATTGTTTAAAGGCACAGTAGTTCTAGTGTATGTAAACTTTTGACTTTGCAGAAAGTAATAAAAATGCATTAAAAATTCTCTCTCTCATTGTTTTGTCATTTGACAAATATAAATAATTTTGGTAATCGTAATTGACCTAAAACAGGTGAGGTTTATTCTGATTTCACGTAAGATAGTGAGAAAACCATGCATATGTGTCTTTTTATATAATGTATGTAAACTTCTGGTTTAACTGTATATTGTCTACAGGTCACAATATCCATTGTAAACCCCATCTATTTTATTCTAATAAGTGGTCAGTCAGTGGCTCTCTGATCGTCACAGTTAATAACACATTTCTATACAAAGGGTGCAGTAAATACAAGTTTAAGCTTTTTCTAGTCACTCTGCTGTTAATAAACTGAGAATATATACATTCTCTCACAGTCTGATTGCACCTATTGTAACTAGTGAGAGTAGGCTGAGGCAGGGAGGTGTCTAGAGTAACCCTCAGCATTTACAAAAGCCAGTGTTTCACTGAACAAGTCTGAAAAAGAGTGTTTCATTCACAACACTTTGATGCTTAAGGTGTTACCTGCAGGGAATCCTTGTACTCACTACACTTTCCAGAGTCTTTTAATGAATCCTCTTTCTATAATTTTGCTCTGCAGCCTGCAACACCCGTGGATCCATAGATCCATTAGGCAGCAATCCTGTTCTGTTGAACTATTTCTCAATAACTCACAGAACACCCGGACTTTCATTTGCTCCGGCCATATCCATAGCTGATTCTGGCTCTTGATCTCGAGCTATGCTCATCTGAGATCCCATTTTCAATTTGGAACCTCAAAGGCTCTTCTGTGGTGCATCTGTAGACACCACTGCAGAACACAAAATCCAATTCAATCTAATCTGGTTATTTTCACATTGGCAAAATCCTCAAATTTACACAAAAAAGAATTGCACTTGAAATGCTTAAAATGGCAGTGAAAAGTTTACACATTTGCAATTATATTTTACACTTACAATTACAGTTTATACATCAAGCATAGAATTAAAAGAAACCGAAACAATATTGCATATGATAAAATTTATAATCAAGCAAATCCTAAAAGCAAAATTCAGCAGCTTCTTGGTAAATATTTCATAGTCTATCACATACAACAAATTTTTGGTATCTGGGGTCTACTAGTTCTTCATCAATTACACTGCATCCTAGCCTGTTTTCTGATTGCTCAGACACTTGATTGAAGCAGTAGCAGCCAGGGCCGGACTGGGAATACAAATCAGCCCTGGCACTAAGCCCCCAGCAGCCCACATACAATATCCGCTTAAAAAATGTCCCTTGTTCTCGCACCTCGCCACTGTCTAAAATAAACTACACTATAAAGCTGCTTTCACATTTTTGGTTCGCATTTTTGGTGCATTTTTGATGTGTTTTTGGTGCGTTTTGTGCAGAAAGGCAGAGCAGTTAATGCTGTACATTTCTCCACAAAAAACGTATCAAAAAATGCACCAAAACCGCTCTGTGTGAGAGCCCCCTACATACAACTAAGAAAGAAACAATGGTGCAGAGAAACCCCTCATCAGTCAGGTGTGCGCCTTACAATCCGGGACAAGCCTACACTGACACTATACAAGAACCAACATAACCTACAACCCCACCAATCACACCACCAGTAGTCAGGTCACCATCACATGAATACAGCACTGACTCATCACAGAAGTAAAAGCAGAGACTCAGGAGATGTCAGCGCTGATGGGAGTTGTCTTCTCCTTTTCTTCTTCTGGCCCAAACCTCCATGATGCCTTCCCTTGTTGTTCTCTTCCATTTCTTTCTCCGTCCAGTATAGCATGCAATGTCTTCTTCTCCCGGTCACTACTCGTCCCTGTAGAATTTACAACAAATACATCTTAGACTCCTCTCTCTTCCAGCACTTTCCTATCAATTCCCCAAACAGCGTATGTTAGACCCTAAAAATTAGAAATTAAAAAATGTCAGATAAGTGGCATGTAAATAGGTAGACCCCCATTAGGCAGGCAGGGCCAGTATGTAGGCAGGCAGGGACAGTATACAGGCTGGCAGGAACAGTATACAGTCAGGGACAGTATACAGGCAGACAGGGACAGTATACAGGCAGGTAGTAACAGTATACAGTCAGGGACAGTATACAGGCAGACAGGGACTGTATACAGGCAGACAGGGCCACTTATAGGCAGACAGGGACAGTATATAGGAGGCAG
>JAODAL010076493.1:0-13607 GCA_025379985.1 Phyllomedusa bahiana | reverse complement strand
TACGAATAGGGGGGAAAGTTTTTAGAGTTTATTTTGTCATGGGGAAGTTTATAGTAGTTATATTTTTTTAAATGGGGGGCAGTTTTTTATAGTAGTTATATTTTAAAAATGGGGGAGTTTTATAGTAGTTATATTTTTACTGGAGCGTATTATAGTAGTTTATTTTTGTAAATAGGGGAGCAGTATTATAGTAGTTATTTCTTGTAATAGGGGGCAGTTATTATAGTAGTTTTTATTTTTTTACATAGGGGCGGGTTTTATAGTATTTATTCTTGTACTGGGGGCATTTTTATAGTGTTATATTTTGTAATAGGGGGACAGTATTATAGTGTTTATTCTTTGTACATGGGCGTTTATAGTAGTTTATTCTTGTACATGGGGCATATTTTATTAGTTATATTTTTGTATATGGGGCGGTATTTATTGTTATATTTTGTACATAGGGGAAAGTATTTTATTATTTTTCTTGTCATAGGGGGCCAGGTATTATAGAGTTTATTTTTTTGTAAGGGGGGTATTATAGGTTATTTTTTAAATGGGGGGAGTATTTATGTTATTTTCTTTCATGGGGCAGTTTTTTGATTTATATTTTGTACATAGGGGCGTATTTAGTAGTTTATTTTGTAAAGGGGCTTTTTTAAGTAGTTATTTTTTTGTTAAATTTTTTTTTATTATTTTTTTTTTTTTTTTTTTTATTTTTTTTTTTTTTTTTTTTTTTTTGTGTTTTAATTTTTCAAGGGGCGTATTTATTTTTTGTTAATTCTTGTAATAGGGGCGTTTAGTAGTTTTTTGTAATAGGGCGGGTATTTTTAGTTTTTCTTGACATTTTTTTTTTTTTTTTAGGGAAAAAGCAGTATTATAGTTAATTATTATTTCTATGTACAATGGGGCAGTATTAGAGTAGTTATATTCTTGTACATAGGAGCGACATTATAGTAGTTATATTCTTGTACATGGGAGCAGTATTATAGTAGTTATATTCTTGTACATAGAGAGCAGTATTATAGTAGTTATATTCTTGTACATAGGAGGCAGTATTATAGTAGTTATATTCCTTGTACACTAGGGCAGCTATTATAGTTGTTTATTCTTTTATGTAGGGGGCAGTATTTAGTAGTTATATTTCTTGTACATAGGGGGGAAGAAGTAATTATAGTAGGTTATATTCTTGTTCATAGCGAGCAGTATTATAGTGTTATAGTCTTGTACATAGAGAGCAGTATTATAGTAGTTTTATTCTTGTACATAGGGGCAGTATTATAGTAGTTATTATTCTTGTGCATTGGGGACAGTATTATAGTAGTTTTATATTCGTGGTCGTGCATAGGGAAGCAGTATTATATGTAGTTTATATTCTTGTACTAGGGGGGCAGTATTATAGTCAGCTATATTATTGATACATAAGAGGGCACGTATTATAGTTGATATATTCTTGTACATAAGAGGGTAGTATCTATAGTAGTTAAAATCTTGGAACATAGCCCCAGCAGTATTTATAGTTAGTTATCTTTTGTACATTGGAGCAGTATTATAGTAGTTATATTCTAGTACATGGGGGCTGTATTATAGTAGTTAATATTATTGTACATAGGAAGCAGTATTATAGTAGTTATATTTCTGGTACATTGGGGTGTATTATAGTAGTTATTACTTGTACATAGAAGAAAAGTATTATAATAGTTATATTCTATGTACATAGGGTGGCAGTATTATAGTAGTATATTCTTTTATGTAGGGGAAAAGAATTATAGTTAGTTATTTTCTTTGTACATAGAGTGCCAGTTTTATAGTTGTTATATTCTTTTACATAGGGGCAGTATTATAGTAGTTATATTCTTGTACATAGGGGCAGTAATATAGTAGTTATATTCTAGTACATAGGAGCAGTATTTTAGTAGTTATAGTCTGTGTACTTAGGAACTGTTATTATAGTAGTATGTTTTTGTACATAGGAGCAGTATTTATTGTAGTTATATTCTTGTACATAGGGGCTGTATTTTAGTTGTTACTATTCTTGTACATAGGGGCAGTATGTAATAGTGGTATTCCTGTATATAGGAGCAGTATGTATAGTAGTTATTATTCTTGTACATAGGAGGAAGTATTTAGTAATTATATTCTTGTACATGGCGGCTGTATGTATTGTACTTATATTCTTGTAAATTAGGAGCGAACTTATAGAAGTTACTATTCTTGTACATGGGAGCATTACTTATAGTAGTTATATTCTATTGAACATAGAGAAAAGTATTATAGTAGTTATATTCTTGTAACATAGGGGCAGTGGAGTTTTATAGCAGTGTATATTCTTGTACATAGGGCGGCGAGTATTATTATTAGTTATATTATTTATGTAGGGGCGTACTATAAGAAGTTATATTCTTGGACTAGGGGGAAGTATTAGTAGTTATATCTTGTACTTAGAGAGAGAGGAGCGTATGCATAGTAGTTATATTCTTGTACATAGGGGCAGTATTATAGTAGTTATATTCTTGTGCATAGGGGGGCAGTATTATAGTCGTTATATTCTATGTACATAGGGGGCAGTATCTATAGTAGTTATAGACTTGTACATGGGGCAGTATTATAGTAGTTATATTCTTGTACACAGGAGCAGTTTTATAGTAGTTATATTCTTTTACATAGAGGTCAGTATTATAGTAGGTATATTCTTTGTACATAGGTGGGGACGAGTATTATAGATGTTATATTCGTGTGCATACGGGTGCAGCAGTATTTATAGTAGATATATTCTTGTACATAGGGGGCAGTATTATAGTAGCTATAGTCTGTACACATAGAGGGCAAGTATTATAGTAGATATATTTCTTGTACATAGAGGGCAGTATTATAGTAGTTAAATTAGTTGAAACATAGGGTAGCAGTATTATAGTAGTTATATTCTTGTACATAGGAGAGTATTATAGTAGTTTTATTATTCTTGTTACATTGGGGGCTGTATATATAGTAGTTATATTCTTGTAACATAGGAGCAGTATTATAGTAGTTATATTCTTGTACATTGGGGGCTGTTTTATACTAGTTTATTTCTTGTACTTAGGGGCAGTACTCATAGTAGTTATATTCTTGTACATTGGGGCAGTATTATACCTAGTTATATCTTGTTACATAGGGGACAGTATTATAGTAGTTATATTCTGTGTATTATAGGAGCAGTTTATACTAGTTATATCTTGTACATAGGGGCAGTATTATAGTATTTTATACTCTTGTACACAGGGGGCAGTATTTAGTAGTTATATTCTTTACATAGGAAGCAGTATTATCAGTAGTTATATTCTTGTACATAGGAAGCTGTATTAGTAGTTCATATTCTTGTAAATAGCAGCAGTTTCTAGTAGTTATATTCTTGTTACACATAGGGGCAGTATTATTGTAGTTAGATTCTTTGTACTTCAGAGGAGGCAGTATTTAGAAGTTATATTATTGTACATTAGAGGGCGAGTTATTATAGTAGTTATATCTCTGATGTACATAGAGCAGTATTATAGTAGTTATATTTTGTACATAGGGGGGCAGTATTATAGTTTGTTATATTCTTGTACATAGGGCAGTATTATATTAGTTATATTCTGTACATAGGGGACAGTTATTATAGTAGTTATATTCTTGTACATTTGGGGGCAGTATTATAGTAGTTATATTCTTGTAAATAGGGGACAGTATTATAGTAGAAGAGAAGCAGAGAGAAGCACACCTCGTGCGGGTAAAACTTTTAACAATGTAGAAGTTACGGTGTCTTAGTCTCTCACCTCTGTAAGTGTGCTGGAATGGCACAAACTCATTTAATCACTTAAACATTTGTAATGATCCCCCCGGGATCAGTGTCGAGCTGCCGTTCTAGCGATGTCAGCGGTGTACCTCCACAGGAATTCAAGGGTCCCGGAACGAATAGAGTTAAAGAGATTCCCTATTTTACTTTGTTCAAGCAAAAAAAGGAAGAAGTCTTCCTCTTTTTTGCTTCGAACAAAGTAATATAGGGAATTCTTTTTAACTCTATTCTTTTAATAGGAGGGCCAGTATTATCAGTAAATTATATTCTTGAAATTAGGGCAGGATTATAGTTGGTTATATTCTTTGTACATAGGGCAGTATTATACTAGTTATATTCTTTACATAGGGGCTGTATAATGGTAGTTATATTCTTGTACATAGGGGCAATATTATAGTAGTTATATTAAATGTCATAGGAGGGCAGTAATTATAGTAGTTATATTCTTGTAAATGGGGCTAGTATTATACTGTTATATTCTTGTAACATAGGCAGTATTATACTAGTTATATTCTTGTACATAGGGGCCAGTATTCTAGTATTTATATTAATGTACATAGGACGGCAGTATTATTGTAGTTATATTCTTGTACATAGGGGCAGTATGTATACTTGTTATACTTTCTTGTACATAGGAGCAGTATTATAGTAGTTATATTCTTGTACATATGACAGTATTTTAGTTGTTATATTCTTGTACTTAGAAAAAATAAAACAACAGTATTATAGTAGTTATATTCTTATGTACATAGGAGCGTATGTATAAGTAAGTTATAGTCTTGTACATAGGGGCAGTATTATAGTAGTTACATTCTTGTACATAGGGGCAGAATTATAGTGTTATATTATTGTATTAGGAGCAGTATTTATAGTAGTAATTTCTTGTACATAGAACAGTATTTTAGTAGTTATATTCTTGTACATAGCACACAGTCTTATAGTAGTTATATTCTTGTACATAGGAGCGTATTATTGTTAGTTATATTCTTTGTAAAATAGGGGACAGTATATATAAGTAGTTACATTCTTGTACATAGGGGCAGTATTTATAGTAGTTTATATTCTTGTATATAGGAGCAGTATTATAGTAGTTATATTCTTGTACATAGGAGCAGTATTATAGTAGTTATATTCTTGTACATGGGGCAGTATTATAGTAGTTTTATAGTAGTTATATTCTTGTACATAGGAGGCAGTATTGTAGTAATTATATTCTTGTACATGGGGCAGTATTATAGTAGTTATATTCTTGTACATAGGGGACAGTATCATAGTAGTTATATTCTTGTACATAGGGACCAGTATTATTGCAGTTATATTCTTGCACATAGGAGCAGTATTATTGTAGTTATATTCTTGTACATGAGGAGCAGTATTATAGTTATTATATCTCTTGATACAGTTGAGCAGTATTTAGTAGTTATATTCTTGTAAATAGGTGCAGTATTATAGTAGTTATATTCTTGTACATGGAGCAGTATTTTAGTTGTTATATTCTTGAACTAGGTAACCAGTAATTTATAGTAGTTATATTCTTGTACATAGGGGGCAGTATTATAGCAGTTATAGTCTTGTAGTTGGGATAGGATTATAGTAGTTATATTATTGTACATGGGGGCAGTGTTATTTATAGTAGTTTATTCTTGTACAAGCAGGCAGTAGTATTATTAGTTAGTTATATTCTTGTTCCATCAGGGCAGTATTATTGTAGTTTTATTCTTGTTTATGGGAGGCAATTTTATAGTAGTTATATTCTTGTACATAGGGGCAGTATTATAGTAGATATATTCTTGTACATAGAGGGCAAGTATTATAGGTGATATATTCTTTGTACATGGGTGAGCGTATTATAGTAGTTATATTCTTGTACATAGGAGTAGTATTATAGTAGTTATATTCTTGTACATAGGAGCAGTATTATAGTAGTTATATTCTTGTACATAGGGGGCAGTATTATAGTAGTTATATTCTTGTACATAGGATCAGTATTATAGTAGTTATATTCTTGTACATAGGAGCAGTATTATAGTAGTTATATTCTTGTACATAGGAGCAGTATTATAGTAGTTATATTCTTGTACATATGAACAGTATTATAGTAGTTATATTCTTGTACATAGTGGCAGTATTATAGTAGTTATATTCTTGTACATAGGAGCAGTATTATAGTAGTTATATTCTTGCACATAGGAGCAGTATTATAGTAGTTATATTCTTGCACATAGGAGCAGTATTATATTAGTTATATTCTTGCACATAGGAGCAGTATTATAGTAGTTATATTCTTGTACATAGGAGCAGTGTTATAGTAGTTATATTCTTGTACATAGGAGCAGTATTATAGTAGTTATATTCTTGTACATAGGAGCAGTATTATAGTAGTTATATTCTTGTACATAGGGGGCAGTATTATAGTAGTTATATTCTTGTACATAGGGGGCAGCATTATAGTAGTTATATTCTTGCACATAGGAGCAGTATTATAGTAGTTATATTCTTGTACATAGAGGGCAGTGGTATTTGAATTATGTGTAAGTTCCGGCTCAGTAATACAACACGGAGATGGCGTTCTCATAAACAATTTGACGAGAGATATATCGTTGGGAGGATTCAGTTGATAAAGGTCCTTGATAGGTCTGAAAGATAGTCTAAGTCGAATCTGCTTACATGAAATTGTATTTTGATACGTAATGTGAATTGAAATTCTGGAAACTACTAATTATGCTTTTTAAGAAATAACAAGAAAATTACGTTTTTAAAGATTTATCGGTGAAGAATTTCAGTTCACAGTAGCGTGCATCCAATTTCGCATAAACCTGTATAGTATTTCGGCTAGCACCTACATATAGATACAAGGATAAAGTGTGCAGAGGAAATATACATCTATGTGAGTTATGTAGCCCGCAGTGCACCCACTCTCTGACTTTCTATACTTTAATGTTGATTTTACTCCAACAGATTCATAACTTCTATCAGGCAGATTTGGATGTTCCTGACGGTTTCCTATGAGACCCTTACTACATAATAGACTGAACGTCTTGAGGTCATTAGATGGTCATTGGTCCCTGTCTCTAATTTTGATACACTCTTGCTTGGGTTGACAAAGACTCGCCAGCAACTTATTTATGATGCTTTTGTCCATCTCCAATTCTAATGAGTAAGACCTACACATAGGAGTTAATCAGCTCTTACACAGATGAGTGCCCAGGCGATGGTGCAGAAACTGGCACACATGCTACACTGTCCCTCAGGGTTGCTCTGTGAATGATCTTTGTGATATGGACTGTAGTATAAGCCTTGTATTCTGCAAGCTCAGCAGAACCGTGTCCAGGCCTTCATGCCCAGCATGCTGTAGGACCCAAGAAAGATAGCTTCTTTATAGTGCAATTTCCAACTCCAGACTCTGTGTTTCCATAATGGTGGTTTTTTACTGTAAAAGACACTGTGCATCCTACCTTTGCTGGGTGAGACCCATAGCACCGTTCATCCAGATCTACCTGGTTCATAAGTGTAATGCCAGAATTAACGAAAATGGTAAAATGTACCTACCCAGAAAGAAAGGCAAAGGACCATGTGGCTGGTACAGGAGCCCTAGACCAGGTTGGCTGCATCCTGTGCGGATGAGATGATAAAAAATATCTTGTTCATTGTGGGAAAAAAGAAAAAAAATATTGGTAGCGAGGATTTTTTCCAAAAGGTGCACAAAGTTTTGCACAAGCCATATTTTAGACAACTTTATTCCAGTCTGATCAAGTCGTAAATATAGATCTACAGAAACAGTCTTCTTACTTCAACTAAACATGTGTTATAGAAGGAGGCTTAAACGTTTGCCCAATTAGAAGTTCCTTTAGGATTAAAAGAAAGATTCTGACAGGTGAACCATTCATTGATGGGACTAGTATAATGAGACTGGAGAAGTGTAATAATTATTAAATTAATAATTTATTTATTATATGTTATATTAGAATATCTCACATGAAATCTAATGCTAGATTGTCTCCTATGATAATGGACAAGACTATCATATTCTATACTGTTATATTATATTGCACTATTGTATAGTTTTATATGTTATAAAAAACAATACTAAACTTTATATTCCACCCCATCCGTCATCCCCTCCATCAGTTTAGTGATAATTTTCTCAACCAAATTACATAAGTTGCAAACTCTTGTGTCATATTTATTATATATCATATTTTAATTTGTTATATTTTAGGTTTTATTATACTTTATTTATTATGTCATCTTTATAGTATGATTTTGGTTTATTGTATTGTGTATTTAATTTTATGTTCTGCATGTTGTATACTATATTTACTACATATCATATTGATATTGCATTTTCTTTTTATATATTTATTATATTTTAGACTTTTCTTTTTGTATTCTTTAGTTATTATATCATGTTATGTGTTGTTGGATTTATTATATTGTATTTTTACTATGTGACAGATTTATTATAAATCTATTATATTTTAGATATTTTATTTTATTGTGTTTATTATTCTATGTTTACATTTTGTTTTATTATAGTGTGTGCTTCATTATATTATGTTCGGTTTATTATATTGTATATTTACTATATTATATTGTGTTTGTCATATTGTAAATGTACTATGTTACATTGGCTTTAGTATTTTGAATGCTTTATTATGTTGTGATTATTACATTGTCTATGTACTTTGTTACATTGTGTCTATCCTATTGTATATTTACTATGTTATGTTGTGTTTACCATATTTCATGATAATGTGCTTATTGTGTTGTGTATTTAGCATGTTACTTTGGATTCATTGTATTGTATATTTACTATCTTATGTTGTGTTTATTATGTTGTATCTTTATTATGTTATGTTGTGTTTAGTACATTGTTTATGTACTATGTTACATTGTGTTTATCGTATTTTATGTTTGCTATGTTAAGTTGTGTTATATTTTATGCTTCATTATATGATAATGTGCTTATTGTATCATACAATTAATTATTACATTGTATATTACTGTGTTATATTGGGTTTATTATATTGTATATTTATTATGTTACATTAGGTTTATTATATTGCATATTACTGTGTTACATTGGGTTTATTATATTGTGTATGTATTATGTTATACTGGGTTTATTATATTGTATAATAATTAGATAACATTGAACTTAGTATATATATTATGTAACATTGGGTTTATTATGTTGTATATTGTTATGTTATATTGGGTTTATTATATTGTATATTACTGTGTTACATTGGGTTTATTATATTGTGTATGTATTATGTTATGTTGGGTTTATTATATTGTATATTTATTATATAACATTGAATTTAGTATATATATATTATCTAACATTGGGTTTATTATGTTGTATATTGTTATGTTATATTGGGTTTATTATATTGTATATTACTGTGTTACATTGGTTTTATTATATATTATTATGTTATATTGGGCTTATTATATTTTATATTATTATGTTACATTGTGTTTATTACATTGTATTTTACTGTGTTATATTGTGTTTATTATATTGTATATTTATTATATAACATTGGATTTAGAATATTTCTTATGTAGCATTGGGTTTATTATATATTATATTTATTATGTAGCGTTGGGTTTATTATATGTTATGTTTATTATGTTACATTGGGTTTATTATATGTTATATGTATTATGTAGTGTTGGGTTTATTATATGTTATATTTATTATGCAGCATTGGGTTTATTATATTGTATATTTATTATGTGGTATTGCGTTTATTATATGTTATATTTATTATGCAGCATTGAGTTTATTATGTTATATTTATTATGTAGTGTTGGGTTTATTATGTTATATTTATTATGTAGCTTTGGGTTTGTTATAAGTTACATTTATTATACTGATGCTTTCCACATCTGAGAGGAGTTGACACCTCACCCTGTAGTACAGCACATTGTGCACGCACTCATCACATGTCTCCACCGTATCAGTCACCTCCAGGACTCATCCTGGTGTCATTCGCCCGGTCCCTTCGTTGCCTCTTATCTGGAGAGCGCTGAAGAAGTGATCGGAGACTGAATCAATTACTATTTTTCATCTTTGACAAAGTAATTAAGACTGCAGTGGCTTGTTAATTCAGTGTGAATAGCTGCGCCGGTGATGGATGCAGATTTACAGACAGCGGTGCTGGAGCATTGCAGCAGATTATCACCACTCACAGGCAGATCATTGAGACTGCTGCCCAGAGACTGCTGCCCTCCCTAAATATTATGGCCCATCAGTACCCTGAGACTGGGTGATGTATGTCCCCCAGGAGTGACCCAGCCCTTGCTGAGCAGCTGCCCCGGGGACAGCAGCTTCTTTGTTGCAGAATATTTCTTTTATTGATTTATATAGCGCCGTTATATTCCATAGCGCAAGTACACACATTGTCATTATTTTCAGTAATATATTTAATATGTAACAATATAATTTTCAATATAATCTTATAAACCAAACTGCTAAAAATATTATAGAACTGCAGAGGTCTGGGTGCAATGGCCACTATATGGACCCTAAAATACAGCTATTGGCTTAAAGCTATACAACTTTGCTGATGTCTTACCAAGTATTTATATAACAATGTCCCCCATGATTACAGGGGGGAGAAATGAGCAGATCCACAATCAAATTTACTCATGGGACAGAGACAAGGGGGTCTTAAACCTTGTAAAGAACCTTTATATTTTACTATTCTTTACCTGTTAGGTAATTCTTAAAGGAGGATCTTTCTATATAAAGTGGGGAAAATAAGTATTTGATACACTGGCAATTGTGCAAGTTTTCCCCCCTACAAAGAATGGAGGAGTCTGTAATTTTTATAGTAGGTTCACTTCTACTGTGAGACCTCTCCAAACCTCATAGGTGGGAAAACGTGCAAATTCGCCAGTGTATCAAATACTTATTTTCCCCACAGAGTGTAGTGATGTAGAAGCTAAGATTATATCCCTGTATAACAATGCAGATTTATTGTTCAAGGGACTTAAAGGGGTTTGGCCACGATCTAATGTTGACGTGGGATGCTCCAAAATGGGTATTTAATCACTTTCCTAAATATATGTGATCATAAAAAGTTTAGCCTGAGAGCTACAGTCTGACTTACATGCCCTTAGTTTCCTGACTGTTTACATTAGCTAGGACCAGGTGCTGACAGGAGCTGATCTGACCACACTTGTGTTGTTTGCACTTCTTATCTGATGGCAGGGAACATGAATGAGCTTTGAAGGGACTGGGGAGAAAAGATCCTGTGTCTTTTGTATAGAGAATCCACTGGTTGTAATGTAATTATCTGAGTAAACATGCAGACACTCCCTGGCTCCCTGCTCAGCCCTCCTCACCCCCTGCAGCAGTCCGTGAACGCTGCCTGCTTGGAACTTATCTTCTCTCCTGAGCAGATAAGAGGGAGAAACAAAACCTGTAGAGCTTGTGCACAATACAGTTCTCCTCTGTGGATTAGCCAAACAATGTTTATTCAACTACAGGGACTGAGTATCAGGAGTGTGCATGGGAGGTGGAGCGATGACATCACAGAGGAGGTACTTGTTTTTTTTAAACACAGAAACACAACGCCCCTTTTCTTAAGACTTTAGATCATAATATCGGTCTGTTAGCTGAGGAAACCTCTTTAAGAGGTGAATTATACCTCATGTAGGGGCTAACCCAATGTCACACTGTCACAGATATGGTTAAAAATCACCTAACGTTTGTGTATTCAGCTCCTGTGCAGACCTGTGTGTCTCCCTGGTTACAGACTACAATCAAACACTCTGTAGTCTGATCCTGCTGTCATTTGTCGGTTTTACAAATACAATCCAATATCAGCAGCGCACTACTAGCACAATCCTACTAGCACAATCCAGTATCAGCAGCACACTACTAGCACAATCCAATATCAGCAGCAGCACACTACTAGCACAAGCCAATATCAGCAGCACACTACTAGCACAATCCAGTATCAGCGGCACACTACAGCCAATTCACCCCTCTACCCATTCCCCCATATAGCAAATCCTATCAGCACAGCCCAAGCACATCCTTCCACCCTACTAGCACAATCCATCCCCTCCCAACTATCAGGAGCACACTACTAGCACAATCCAATATCAGCAGCCACTCTACTAGCACAATCCAATATCAGCAGCACACTACTAGCACAATCCAATATCAGCAGCACTCTACTAGCACAATCCACTATCAGGAGCACACTACTAGCACAATCCAATATCAGCAGCCACTCTACTAGCACAATCCAATATCAGCAGCACACTACTAGCACAATCCAATATCAGCAGCACACTACTAGCACAATCCAATATCAGCAGCACACTACTAGCACAATCCAATATCAGCAGCACACTACTAGCACAATCCAATATCAGCAGCACAATCCAATATCAGCAGCACACTACTAGCACAATCCAATATCAGCAGCACACTACTAGCACAATCCAATATCAGCAGCTCACTACTAGCACAATCCAATATCAGCAGCACACTACTAGCACAATCCAATATCAGCAGCACACTACTAGCACAATCCAATATCAGCAGCACACTACTAGCACAATCCAATATCAGCAGCCGCTCTACTAGCACAATCCAATATCAGCAGCACACTACTAGCACAATCCAATATCAGCAGCAGCACACTACTAGCACAATCCAATATTAGCAGCACACTACTAGCACAGCCCAATATCAGCAGCAGCACACTAGCACAATCCAATATCAGCAGCACACTACTAGCACAATCCAATATCAGCAGCACACTACTAGCACAATCCACTATCAGCAGCACACTACTAGCACAATCCAATATCAGCAGCACACTACTAGCACAATCCAATATCAGCAGCACACTACTAACACAATCCAATATCAGCAGCACACTACTAGCACAATCCAATATCAGCATCGTTCTGACAAACATGAAGCGTCATACTTAATCAAAGCGAGGCCCGGCACGCATATCACCCTGACAACACTAGACGCTGCTGCGCGCTAATCGGAAGTGACCAGTTTACTCATTTCATAAAAACAGGAATCCAATCAAGATAAAAATCTGGCACGGATTATTGGTACCTTTGATGCAGCCTCCAGGGAGGTTAGAGAGATCTTTAAGAGACACTGGGACATCTTAACCCTAGATCCTGATATCAAGGAGAAAGTTGGGACATACCCATTGGTTACATTCAGGAAGGGACGTAGTTTGCAGGATTCTTTGGTCCAGAGCCACTACAGACCTCCCCTTAAAAATACCTGGTTGGATGGGCAACCCTCAGGGTGCTGTAAATGTAGTGGCTGTGTGATTTGTAATTTTGTAGAAACAGGAAAAATGTTTACCAATCAATATACTGGACAAAAATTTGAGATCCGACATTTTATTCATTGCAAAGCCATGGGTATTATCTATCGGGCAAAGTGTCAGTGTGGCAAGGAGTACATTGGGAAGACCATTCGAGAATTTCGCCGCCGTGTTGGCGAACACTTAGGTGATATACGACATAAAAGGGATACTCCCATTTCTAGACATATCTGGTCCGAACACAATGGTGTATACCAACACTTGAGATTTATGGGGATAGACATGGTTAGATCTAGCCCCCCCGCAAAGGGAATTTAGACAAAGCACTATTGTGCAAGGAAAGTTTTTGGATTTATACTTTGAAGACGTTGCAACCGACTGGCCTCAATGAACAACTTAATTTTCAATGTTTTTTTTTATAAATCTCATCTCGTTACATCATAATAAATATATCTATTTTGTGACAATACCCTTTTTTTACTAATACA
>JAODAL010076492.1:0-13607 GCA_025379985.1 Phyllomedusa bahiana | reverse complement strand
CTCTCTTTTTTTTTAAAGCATTTTCTTTTCATATTTCTTAGTGGATGGGCTCTTTTTAGTCTGGTGGTAAAGCACTATATGCAGAAGATGTCTCCTCATTGCTACTGCCTTCTCTGTACTGTACCAGAAAATACAGGTAGACTGATGACGAGTTACTGCAGCTGCATCCACCCTCATCCGCCACATAAAGGCGTGTCTGTTTTTTATTTTTTTACGGGACAAATTTATTTTTAAAACCATTTTCCCCCTTTTTTTTACTTTATAATGTACTGGAAAATGAAAAACAAAATCTTTGTGAAGTAGAGTGTAAAGAAAAACAGAATTAGGCCATTTATGAGGGGGGGAAAGGGGTTCAATTTTAGGGTTTTTCTGTGTGGTATAAATTCACTTTAAACCTTTAATTCTCAAAGCTAGTGTCCTTCCAGAAAGTTTTCATTGTTTTACTATTTTAAAAAATTTAAAACTTTTTACTCAACAATGCCAATGACCTTTTTAATTTTCTATCTACAGATCTGAGTCTGTAGCTGTATGGAGTATCATTTTTATTGGTACTTTTATTTTGGGATGGAGGTAACTTTTTAATCATTTTTTGTTCCAATTTTTGGGGGGAATGTAAAGTGCCAAAAATAAACTATTTTTTTTTTTTACCATGTCCTCTGTGCAGGATAAATTCTGCAAATAAGACCAGTACGAGTAAACACCTCTCTGCCAAGGCTGCTGGAGCAGAGAGAGATGGCTAAAGAATCTTGTATAAACAACAGGGAAAAGACTTTAAAGAAGAAAAAAGGAACAAGGTAGAAGTTGAACAGGGCGAGGAACAAATTTTTTTGGGCACTGGGGGGAACCATTTTGGGGAAATGGAAGAAAAGCTGAAAAGGTAAAGAACTTTTAGAGACACCCAGGGGGCGTACTTTCCACAAACCTTTCAACAGAATTCTGCCTTTAGGAAAAGAGCTATGGAAGAAAAAAAGGCAGAATAAAAAGGGCTGAGGAGTTTCCGTAGAAATTTCTTGAAGCAATTATGAAAATGATAATAAGGTGGAAACGCTGTTTTTAAATTCTATCTGAACCTACTGAAACTCCTTTTTAAATAAACCTGCGATCCCCCAAAACCGAATCCTGTGGTGTTTCACATTATCACTATGCTTCCCAACAAACACACATGGTAGGGTGACCTCCACCACACCCGCTACCCAAGTCTTCATCTTCTGCACCTGGGCCCCATAACAAAGCCCCCCTAAACACAAACACACACCTTTGCATGCAGATGGTAAAAATGGTGGAAAACTAAGATGTCACAAATTACAATTAAGCCCTTTTCCCTTCATTTTTGGGCCAACATTTAAGAAGGGTATAAAAAAGCTTTTCCATCAACTAAAAAACCCCATTTTTAGGATTTGGGGGGCCGGGGTCAATATGTTGAAGGAAAAGGTTTTGCTTTTTCCCAAACCTAACCTCTTTATTTGGGAACAAAGCCCTACTTGTTTTTAAATTTTTTAAAATAGCAAAGGCAATCATTTTAGCCAACACTATGGGGGGCCCATCTATAAAAAGGGCCATGCACCATCTTTGTAACTTGGCGCCAACAAACTATTTCAAATTTTTATTTTGGGAGCGCCGGGGGGGGGGGGTTCCAGGGGGGGCATAGGGCTTTTGGGGTTTCAAAAATGACATGGGCAAACAAAAAACAAAGGTAAATTTTAAAAACCTAAAAACCCTTTTACAGAAGGGGGGGGGGAGAGGGGGTTCCCCATTGGGGGGCTTACAGACTAAAAGGGAAAGGGAGGGTGGGGAGACAAAAAAGTGGGGGGCAGACATGTTTGGGTGGGGGTTTGGAGTAGAAGCTGGGGTTATTGTTGGTTACAGAAAATTTCCTGTAAAAATGGTTTTCAGGTTGCTTTTGGGGGCTAGTGGAGGAATCGATGGTTGGGGCAGTATTTTCCAAAGTATGGGGGAAGCCGGGAAAAACTTGAAAATGGTTGTTGAGGACATAAAAGGAGAGCAAAAAAGAATTTCCTATGGGGAGCAATTTTTCCCATAAAGGGGAGGTATCTAGAGATTGGGGCAAAATTGTATGGGGGGGAGAGGTTAGGGGAAGCCTTGTTGGTCAAAGGTTACAACGGTAACTTTGCACCAATTTTGGCTGAAACCCTGTTCAACATCTATAGAACCTAAAATAAACAGCAAAAAATTGGGTGGGGCCCCCTTCTAGATTTTTTGCTCAAAAGGGGGGTTTTCACCGGGGGGAAGCATTTTTTGTATTTTTTTTTTTCACGCAGCACTGCACTGCAATTTAAAAACTCCCTTTAAATTACAAGCAAGCTCAATTTTTGTTTTTTCTAAAATTTTTGGGAAAGGGGGTTACAAGTGTTTAAACCCAAATTTACTGTTTTTTTAAATCCCACAAACTTTTAAACACAATTAGAGTTAACAACAAAAAAAAAGGGGGAATGGATCCACTTCCCCCATTAAACTTTGGACCTACTGCTTCTCAAAAAAGTTTTAAAGGGGAAAAAAGGGGGTTCTTATATCCCTTTTTGTTTTAAAAAGGTAAAAGGGCCCCATTTCCCATACACGTGACCTCTTTTAAGGGGGTCTCTACACTAATGGGAGTAGCACTGCAGGCGGCCACCCCCCCCAAAGCAAAACCCAACGCCCCGGTGAGGGGCACACCCCAGTGGCCAACCAACCCCACTGCGCCAACCTACCCCCCGACCGGGGTCTCACCACCACCCCAAGCAAAGAAACACAGCAGAAACACCCCACACAATTGTTGATTACTTTCCCCCCTTTTCCCAAAAAATTTTACATAACAAAAAGGGGCCTTGTGGGAAATTTAAATCGTTCATTGCCATGCATTTAATTGCAAGGGGAAAAAATGACCCAAAAACCCAAAAACCGTTGAAAGTATCCTAAAATTTTTTAATAATTTTTGGGGTGAAAAATACTCAGGGGAAATTTTTATCTTTGACTTTTTAAAAAAGGGGTTTGTCTCACTAAAAGGGATTTTTTTTTGGTTTAAAAAATCTTGAAAAAACAATTTAAAAAAAATTTTCAAAATTTTCCCTTTAAAACATTATCTTACCGATTCCAAAATCCCCCTTTTAAAATTTTGGGCTGCTTTCCACTCCTCAGGTCCCGCTATAGCTACAACCGGCTCAATCTCACCCAATACCCCGTTTTTGGGGCAATAACACAGACCTGGTGTCCTAAATCACTGCGGGCCGGGTTTAAAAAGCCAATAACCCATCCCTTAATTCAAAAATTTAAACAGAAAAAACGAAGAAAAAATTAGTAACAACCCCTTTAAAAGGGAAAAGGGGGTTAAAACTTTTGGTAGGGGAGGCGGGTTGGGAAAATAAGGCCCCATTGGAGAAAAGATTAAGGCCTTAAAAAGAAGGGGGGGAAACCTCAAATTTAAAAAAAAACAGGGAGAAAAATTGTCAAACCCGGGACTTTTCGAATTTTATTTTTGGGTTTTTTCCGCATAAATTTTTTCCAAAATAGTAAATCTTCCCCCAAAAGCCCTGAGAAATTGTCGGGGTGATACAAAAGGGAAAATAGATATTCTTTTTTTTTTAGAAAACAGGGTACCCAAAAAGGGTATTCTGAAAATTTCCCTTAAAGGGTTTCAAAGTATGTTGGGAAAATTATTCAAATTTAATTTTTTTGTAGACTGTATATGACACTAAAAAAGGAAAATTAATGGGCCCTTTAACAGGGGTGTTTTGAAATCCTGGGTAAAAGCCAATGTCCACTGTTATAACTATTCTTAAAGAAACCCTTTTGCATTTTCTGCCTCGGGGGGCCAAAAATTTTTTTTTGATCTATAAACTGTGTTTTTGCTGTTGAAAAATTTGGGGGTCTCTGCCCCCAAAAGCGGTGGGGAAAACTTCTTTTATTGAGTGTCGCTAAGGGAATCCAGAGCCGAAGGCATTTTCTCAGGTTTTTCAGTTCCAAACCAATTATCTTTCCCCTTTTAAAAATTGTTTTTAAAAAATTTTTGATAATTTTGACTAGTATTTATCCGGGGTTTTTTTTTAAAGGATAATTATGGAAAAAAAATTTGGGGTCATTTAGCCATAACAAAACCCTAGGGGGGGCTTTGGAAAAAAAAAAATTTTAGGATTTCAGGTGTGTGGTATACCAAGGAGAGAAAAAAGAGATTTATGTACAGATAACAAACAGAAAATCATGCCCGGCGAACACTTTTTTATAACAAGGAAAATTTCACGCTAACATTTATATAGACAAAGGGGTTTTAATAAATGACAGCTTTTACCTTTTCCCCCTTTTTGGGTAGCTTTAAGTTTTTGGTTATGATTGAAGGATTGAGTTGCGTTTTTGGGGGCAGTCCCCACACTTATCTCTGTCCGCCAGTCAAGTGAGCAGCATTTTCCCTTATCCTTTTCCTTTTTTTTTGGGCCAGCACATCCTCGGGCCCCTGATATTAAGAGGCACCGCACAAGGCCAAATTTCACCCTTGGGACTTGGGAAACCCCCGGGGTAAAAACTGTTATCCCTTAAAAGGGTTTTGTTCGGTATACTTTTATCAAATATAAATGGGGTTTGCGGGGTGTACTGATAACAAAAAAAAAAAAAAAAAACCTCAATATTTCCACCGTCCCCCTCACCTATTTCCAGGGCTGTATCCTCCGGTTTTTTGGGGGGTTTATTCCCTGTTTTCAGTTTTTCCCCAAAACACGGGCAGCCACTGATTGGTTGATAAAAAAATACCAACAAAAACCCTTTTATAAAAAATCAATCTTTATTACAACCAAATAAAAACAAAACCCAACTAACATAAACAAAAAAAACCCAAAAAAAAAAAATAAAATAAACACAAACCCCCCCAAAACCCGAAAAAGGGCACCACCCCCCCACCACTATATAAATAAGTTAAAAGAAAATACATTTAGGCAAAGAAGTAAAAGCAAAATAAAAACTAATAAATATAAAAAAATTTTTAACCAACCACCACCCAAAAGGGGAAGGAGCCAAACCCCGCCGCACTTTTTTCGCTCAAACCTTCCTAAAAGGGGGAAATACATTGGGGGGTTTTGTACTTTTTTTTTTGGGGGGGTTTTTTTTTTTTCACTTTATTGTTTTTATTTTTTTGGTGAAATTTAAAGATTTTTTTTCCCTAAAAACTTTTTTGGTATTGTTAGTTCCCTTTATTTTTTAAAATTTGGTTGCCCGATTTTTATAGCTTATTTGATTGGTTTAGAAAGTCAAGTTCCTTATAATTTTACTACTCAAAGTTTGTTCATTTCCCCAAAACACACCTCAGAAGAAATGCTTTTTTTAAATTTTAATTAAAGTCATCAACACCCTCTTTAAAAACAAAAAATCAATACCCTTTTTACAGGAACCAAATTTGGCCCCAACACCCTACAAACTGCGGTTCCTCTCTGTAGGACCATTTATGAGACTCCTACCCCCTCCCCTTTCTCCCGGGGAAAATATTTTATTTTCGAAATTTGCTGATACAAAAAAAAAGGGAAACCTTTAAAAAAGGGCTGTGATAAAATATTTAAAAATTTGGGCATAGAGGAAATTATACACATTAAAATTTTTTTATTTTGTACTCGAAACAGGAACTCCCCCTTTAAGCCTCAACGGGTAATTACCGGGATTTGGGCAGAAGAAAACAAAACCCTTTCCCACAGGGGTTTTTTAAGGGAAAGGGGATTAATTCAAAAGGAAAAAAAAAATTTTTAATAGGCAATTAGGGGGGGGGGGGGGGGGGGGGGGCTTTTTGGGTTTTTTAAATTTAAATGGTAAAAAAGGAATGTTTTGGTCCCCCCCTTTTGGTTTTTAAAATTTTCTTTAAAAAAAAAAGTTCGCAGTAAACCTGAAAGGGGGAAGTAGGGGGAAACGGGTTTTTTTTTTTTGGGTAAGAAAAAAAAAAGGGGCGAAATTTGGGACTTTTAAAATTTGGGGTAATCTTAAACGGGATTTAAAACAACACATTGAAGATTATTTGACCATCTTTTCGGGTTTTACTATAGAAACCAAAAAGAAACTTTCGACCCCAAAAAATTACTTTCTGACACCAAATATAGCAATCAAAGTTTTGAATTTGATCTATACATTTTGTTAAGTAGTTATTAACTTTTTTTTTCTCCTTCAGCTAGATAAGTATCTTTTACACCTGCTGGCTCAAATGTATAGCGGGGTGCTCAGTGAGTCAGTAAGATAAGTACTATATCCTACAGCAAGGTGGTTTGAAATTTAAATTTTAAAAGGGGGGGGCAAAATTTAATTTTTTTCAGAAATAGTTTTTTTTAGCATTGTGTTAAAATATCTCTCTAAAGGTTATGTCGTGGAATACTATAGGTATAAAGAGGCTAAAATGGTGTAACAAGTCCAAAAATATATCCTACATTCTTTTGGGTTTGTAGAAAACTCATAGGATTTTAGATAAGACTATATTGTTTAATCATCCATGGGTGCAACGGACAAAACTCTCATGTTTCTTATTGCTCCTTCAGGTGGGAAAAAAATGCAGTTAGATTTTAATCCAAGGGGAAATATAAATTTTTAGTATTTTATTTTTTAGTCTATTTTTTTACACTATATTTGTATATTCCTCCTTATACCTCTCTAAAAATATAAAAATCAAATGCTTTTTTTATTGTTTAATTTTTCCCAGGAGCAAAGGTCTTGTGTATCTGAGATTTAAACGTTTCTTGAAGAAAAATAAAATGCAATGTACAGACATGCTTGTGGACACAAAAACACAATCCATGTTTTTATGTTGGAACACCACTGGCTAAATGGAGATGAGCGGTCTCTCAGACTTTATCCATATTTTCTATTTATATTTGACTTGCTTAGTTTTCGTATTTTTTGTACAAAAAAATTTTTTATATTTTGGGCTTTCCAAATTTTTTTTTCTTTTAGGAACTTAGTTTTTCCTTTTCATTAATTTCCGCTTTTGGGTGATGAAGGAAAAATTGCAGCAAAACTCTCTTCTGCAAATTTTTGCAACCCCCCTTTATCTTTTTTATAGTTTTAAAATTTGGGCCCGTTTAAAATTTTTTCCCGGCATAAAAAAACCCAGAGTTGAGGCAGACTTATGCTATTCCCTACACTGCTATTCTCTATCTGGTATTGATTAAGGGATTTTTTTAATTATCACCCATTTTTTATATTTTTTATCAGTCATAAATAAAAACAAAGGGGAAACTCATCTTTTCACCCATGGTTGTGCAGCTAATGATCCTTGGCCTCCCACATCTGAGAGAGTGTAAATCTCTAATAGGTAATCAAAACAGGACTCTTATTTTAACTTTTTGTTTTTCCAAATTTTTTTACCTTTAAATTTTTTTTGATAACCCCCCGTTAGTCTGGGAAAATGGCTAAAGCCTAAAGAGGTGGGGGGGGGTGCTTAAAATCCCAAATATTTTCTCTTTGAAAATTTAAACAATACAAAACTGGGTTTCCTTTAAATTTGGTTTTGGGGAACCCCTTTAAGTAACTTGCTTGCTCATTTGATTCCTTAAAACACCTACTTCTCTGGAGCACCTACTTCTGTGCTCCAAGACAAGGATTCTCAGGGAGTGTTATTCACTGATACAAGGTGTATTGCAGAGAGCCACATGTAAGATAAATCATTACTTTGATAGAATATTAATTGCTCATTTATTGGAGGAGGATAGACAGGTCTTAGATGCATAAAAATTTCCCGAAGCCCATTAAGGGAAAATTTTAAAGGGGAAGTTTTCTAGATTTCCCGATTTCCCCTTCCCCAAAAGAGGAAAAAATTTCAATTTTCAGCCAGAAATTTCCCGATTTTTCAATGATCTGGAAACATTTAGACTAAACTCCCTTTTAAAAAATGACATAAAATTCTAAAAGATCTTAAAAAATTTAAAGATTTTTGGGGTTTATTTTGTTGTCCATGGGGGTTTTGTGGGTAATATAGATGCTATGTTCTGTATCCATTATTGTGTGGCTTTAAAAAGGCCTTTCAACCATTCTAACGTTTTTAAACAAAAACTGTGATAAATATTTAAAGACTGTGTAATTTTTTTTACCTGCTTTCATACCTAAATTTTTTTCCTTTTTTACCTCCCCACGGTGGGGATATTTCTATTTTAAACTTTCCCCCTTTTGGGGAGATTTAGGGATTTGGGTAGGGGGCTATTAAGCCCCCCTTTTTACAGGGGCGCCCTTACGGGGGGGGTTTTTCTGTATTTGGCATTTTATTTGGAAAGATTTGGGGCTGATAGTTTTTATACTCCTTTTTAATTTCCAATTTTGGGTAGCTGTCCCATAGAAAAATGTTCTTACCCCCTTTGGGTGTTTTTTTACTGTGGATTATGATAAGGGGTTTTTTTTTAAAATATAAATATTGATTTAAAAATTTTTATTTTAAAGGGATTGTTCTTAAATTTTTATTTGAAAGTTTTGATTAATTCCCTCTTTTTAAACATGTGGGGGTTCTTGGGTTTGGGTTAATTTGTATAATTAATTGGCAGGGTTTGTTTCAACCAATTTTAAAATTTTCCCGTGCTTTGGGTTTCAGGGGGGCAGGGGGTTTTTTTTCGAAAAAACTTTGTCACCCAGTGTGTTTTTCCCCACCCAAATTTAAAAATTTCTTTCGGGGCCTGACTCGAGCCCATAAAGGAAAAACTTTACCTCCTGGTGGGGAATTTCAAACATTAGATAAAATATATACAACAAAGGGGTAGTCCCCAAGGATTGCAAAATTACATTAGCACCCGCGGAAACTTTAGATCTGAAAACTGTTTTTAAAATAAATGGGGGGGGAAAAAGGGCCCATTGAAAAAATCTCTCCTTTATGCGATTCTCTTGGAAAAGAAAAAGAGTAATTTTTTAAAAACTTTAAAAAGGGGGTGAGGTTTTCAATCAGAACTTAAACCCTCAAGTTTAAAAAAAGAATCCAACTTTTAGGGTAGGAGATTTTAATTTTAAAGGGAAAAGGGTTCAAAAACATCCGAACTTTATAAAAAAAAAAACACAATCCTTTTTGAAGATTGAAAAAACTTTAAGGAAAAAGGGAAAGGGATACTCCTCCCCCACTTTAGGGGAAAAAAAGGGGACCCGAACTGAGACTGATATACTCTTCAAAAGCTTTAGGGCTCGGAGTCTGAAGAAGAAATCCTTTTAATACCAAACAATTTTGAGGCAGAAGGTAAAGCGGGGACGGGGGAAAGGCAAAAAATCAAGCAATTTCGTCCATGCCTCCCCCCTCCTCTTCCTTTGGGGGTTGGGATCTTTTTTTGATCGGGCAAATGCCGCAGTTTCCCCTGAAAACAGGGGGAGGAAAAGTGAAAATTTAAACCCCGACTAACAATTTTGCAAATTTAAATTTAACTGTCGAAACGGGTATTTTCGGGAAAATGAGATAAAGGCCTTGAAAGGGGTTATCCTTTTTTTTCCCACCAACTATTTTAGGAATTTTTGAATGGGGGAAAAATTTGAAATCCCCTTTAATTTTGGAAAAGGGAAAATGGGGCCAAAAATTTTTTTATAAGAAAGATCTTAAGGAGGTGAAATTTTTGGGGCTGGGAACCCCTGGACCTAATTGGGGGGTGGGGAAACCCCTTTGAAAAAATTTTTCTCAGAGGAAGAAACCCGGTGGGGGAAGGCCCTTTTCACCAATTTTCTCTAAAAAAAAAAACTCACGTATGCCCCCCCGCCCCAACCTTATTCATGTATAGATTTCATTTTTTTAGAAATGTTTTTGGGGGGAACTTAAAATGTCCCGGGGCCACAAAATCCAGGGGCCCCAAAAATTTTTCAAGGAAGGAAAGTGGCATTGAAAGGAAACTGGAAAATGAAAATCTATATAATTAAAGGCGCGGTAAGGGGGAGAATGTGGTGGGGAAAAAAGGGTACCCGTGTTTCCCCCAATAGTAAAAACAGGGCTTACATTCTTTTTTCCCCCAAAAGTCCCCCCAAAAACTTACTTTTTGGGGGATGTCTTAATAGGGGAGGGATAGGGCCAGCTGAGACAGGTATAGGGGCAGCTGTAAGGGAGTTATAAAGGGGTCCCTTTTGACAGGTATAGGGGCCCCGGCCCCTTTGACAGGTAAAAGGGCCAGCGTGGGGAGGAAAAGGGGCCCCTTAGAGGAAAAAGGGGCCCCTGTACAGGAAAAGGGGCCCCCTGCAGGGAGGTAAAGGGCCCAGGGAGGAATAGGGGCCCGCTGTAGACAGGTATAAAGGGGCCCGCTGAAAGGGAGAAAAACACTTACCTGGCTCCCCGCTGCTCCCCTCCCCCGTGCCGCGCAGGGCCCCCTCGCTGCCCCCCGGGCCCCCCCCCGCCTCAAACCCGGCACAGGCATGACGCTACAGGTCCGCGTAAAGTCTTACTTTTGGGGGAAAGGCTTACATTAGGCGACCTCCCCCAAGAAAAACCCCTCGCTTACAAACGGGGGGTCTTACATCGGGGAAACCCCGGTATTACCCAAATCAGCAAAGTGCCTTGATCTTTTTTCAAGAAGGACCCTTTTTATAAAAAAATTTAAAAAAGACCCCATACCACCTTTTCCCCCCAAACTAAAAGGGTTACCCGGATGAAGCTCTATCAAAAGAGTCATTAATAAAACTTTTGTAAGACTTCCTGTTCCGGAATTTCCCCAAAAGGGGCGACATTTTTTGGACTGCCAAAAGTGCAAAGGGGAACCCCCCCCCAAAAAGGGAACCAAATTTTTTTCTGGAAAGGGAAATTTTACCAGAATTTGGGGAACCTTTTAAAAGAAAAATCTTAAAGACTTTTTCACAACCTTGCCTTTTTTTTATAAGAGTACTGCAGATCTACTTCTCAACTAGGGAAAGGGATAATAGTGGAAACAAAGGGCAAAAATTTCTTGCAGTAACGATGTGGATGGGACTTTTTTTCTCATACCACATGAGGGGGGCATTAAAAAACTGTCAACTAAATTTCTTTAAATCTTTTAAAGTAGCCAATTCAGGGTGTCATAGAGAAAACCCTTGGCACTGTTGAATTTTCATTTGGGGAGAAAAAAACGTTTGTATTCGACCCAAAATCAAACCCCCACTTAGGGGCCAAAATGGCCCCAAAGGGGGGGCCCCCAGTGCTTCCCCCCCTTTCGCCAAACTGTTTTTTTCCCGGGGTGGTGGGAGAAATAAAAAAATATTTTTGGAAAAGATAGGAAATTAAAAATGGTCTGGGTAACATTCCTTTTTATGGGGCCCGTTTTTTTTTATTGAAACCCTTTTTCATTCCCCAAAGGAAAAAGGGAAAAGGATCCCCCTTTTTTTAAAAATTTGCAGACCCCCTCCCCAAACCCCCAAACCCAAAATTGGGGTTTTAGAATTTTTAAAACCCCCTGTTGGAATGATTTTTTCACTTCCCCATTCCTGGAATTTAACACTCCAAAAAAAACCGGGCTTCCTCATTTTAAACCCCCAAAAGTAAAAAAGAAAAAAAACCAAAATCCATTAATTCCCCCCCCCAAAAATTTGGAAAAGCTGCCCAAACCCCCGGGCCCCCCAGGGAGAAGGAAAATTTCCCTGGGGGGATTTTCCCCGTTTGAGGAAAAAATTGGGTTCCCGAAAACACCCCCCCATTTTAAAAAAACAAGCCAAGGGGGGTTTTAAAAGGGTTTGGGTTTTTCCCCTTTAAAAAGGGGGTTTTCCCCAAGGGCCCCCCTTTAAAAAAACTTTTTTCAAAAAGCTTTTGAAAGAAGGTAGGGGTTTAAACCTTCCCCGGTTTCCCCCAAAATTTAAAAAAGAAAACCCATAGTAAATGAAAAAACGAAAATTTTCGTAATTTAATTTTTGGGGAAAATTCCCGCTTTTAATGCCCCTCAGTTCCCGGGGGCCTTAAAAAACCAGAAAATTGGGGAAAGTCCCCTTTTAAAAAGAAGAAAAAACCAAGAATTTTTTTTAAACCCCTTTCCCCCCCAAATCCCCCCTTATAAAAAAAGGGCGAGTAAACCGGGGGGGTCCCTTTTTTGGGGAAGAGGGCCAAATTTTGTTTCACCCCCCCAAAAGGGAAAAAATTTGGCCCCAGCAAACAGCCCAAACCCGGCCTTTTTTTTTTTTAAATGTGGGAAATTTCAAATTCTGGGTCCTTTGGGTTTTTTAAACTTAAAAAAATTCAAAAGGGGTTTAAAGGAAAGAACGAATTTTTTTAAAATCAAAGGGTTTTAAAAAACCCGGGGTCCCCCCCCCTGCGGGGTTCCCTCTTAAACCCGGGGACAAGGCCCCCCTTTTAAAAAAATTTAAAAACTCAAAACCCGGCCCCCCCCTTTTTTTAGGGGAAAAACCTTCCCAAAAGCTCGTTTTAAAACTTTAAATTTCCCAGTCAGCCAATTTACAAAGGCGGGGAAAATCCCGTGGGAAATTTTTTTGGCAAAAAAGGAAAAATGG
Source organism: Phyllomedusa bahiana (assembly GCA_025379985.1). Taxonomy (NCBI): domain Eukaryota; kingdom Metazoa; phylum Chordata; class Amphibia; order Anura; family Hylidae; genus Phyllomedusa; species Phyllomedusa bahiana. The sequence goes on along the minus strand of JAODAL010076492.1, from coordinate 1,238 downwards.
GTCCCCCCAAAAACAATCTCCCCTGGCCCGTTTTTTAAACCGGGGGCAAAAAGTAAAAAGGGGGAAAAAAAAAAAAGGTTTAAAATTTTAAAATTGGGGGTTTTTAAATTTTGGGAAAGGGGTTTTTGGGTTTCCAGAAGGGGGGGGGTTTTTGGAAATATTTCAAAAAAAAAACTGCCCCGAATTTCCCCGGGATTTTTCCCCCCGCACAAAACCCCCTCCCCTAGGGGTTTTTCAGAAAAGGTCCCCCAAAAAAAAAAAAAACCCTCCAGTGGGGGCGGCAGTCCGGTGGCGGAAAAAAACCTTTTTTTGAAAGCCAGGAAAGGGCCCCAAAAGGGGAAAAAGGGGCAAAACCCGGTTTTTGAGCCCCGATAGAAAAAAGGGAAAAAAGTGGGGTCCCCAATTTTTCCCCCCCCGTTACAACCAAGGGGAAAGGGGAAAAAAACCAAACTCCGGGAAAGCACATTTCGGCCCCCAAATTTTTAGGCAGAAAAGGGGCCCACAGCAAACAAAAGACCCAAAAACCCCCGGGGGGGCCCCTCCCCCTTTTAGCCCAAGAAAAAAGGGAAAATGAGGCCCCCCCCCAAAAATTTTCCCAAGGGTCATCAAAATTGGACCCGTAAAAAAAGAAAAAGGAAAAAAAGTTTTCCCCCGGGCCCAAGTTCCCCCCCGATTTCTGCTTTTCGACCCTTCGGGAAAAGGTAGGGGCAGAAAAATTTTTTCAAAAACATTTAAAAACAGGAAACCCCTTTCCGCCTTGGAATTTAAAGGTTTTCGGGTTGGGGGTTTGGTTTGGGGGGTCATGGTGGGGGAAAAAATTTTTTTTTTTTGGCAAATCTTTTTTGGGCCCCCCCTTTGGGACCAAAAATTTAAACAAAACCCTTGCAAACCCCTTTTTTTTAAATTTGCCCCCGAAGAAATTAGGCGGTTTTTTTGAAGGGGAAAAAGGGGGCCCCCAAACCAACTAGCATGGGTTAAAACCCAATAAAGGGGGGCCCCCCGGGGGGAGTGGGAGGTGGGGGAAGACCCCAAACCCAGAAAATTCCCGACGCAGGATTAGGTAGCAATAGGTTAATTTTTTAAAAAACAGATTTGGGCCCCCACCAAATTTTGAAAACACATTTTGGGACCAAACCAGGGAGGGAAAAATGGAGTTGGGGGAAAAATTTAAAAGGAATTGGGGTATCGCCCCAAACCCCTGTCAGGGGAGGAGGGAACCCGGGGGGTAAAACCGGAAA
>JAODAL010076491.1:0-13608 GCA_025379985.1 Phyllomedusa bahiana | reverse complement strand
GAATGACAAAGAAAAAGGGAAAGGGAATTCCTATATCCCAAGGAGGTTGTAGGTCATTGGACAGGAACTTGGGACACGATCCCTTTAAATCCAGATCAGCGAGCATGTATGCCATTGGGAGCGTGTGCAGACAGACAGGAGCAAGGACAGGTGAGTACACAGACACGAGGGACACAGCAACAGGTACAGGAACTGGGGACACAAACGGGCAACACAGATACCTCCGTGGTCCACAGCAGTGGACACAATGGAATACAGACAGTACAAAAGCAGAGACACGGTCATGTCCGCAGTCCATTTTGGTTTTTGAGCCAAACTCAGGAGGGCTTTTAAGAGAAATAGAAAATATGAAGTAAGGACTTCAACCTCTAATTCCCGCAGGATCCACTTCTAATTTAGGCTCAAAAAATGTATCAATAGCTTTAGCAGCATAATCCGAAACCAGTAGTGTTGAGCGATTATTATCGACAAAGTTGAAATCGGCACAGTTTTTATATTGATCGAAATTTTTAGATCATGCGATAATTTAGGTTAAAATCTGTGCATCGTCTATTAAGATCGCGCCATTTTCGGCGCTTCATGTCCTTTTGGTGGCCAGGAAATCAGCTTACAGAATAGAGCAGGGTGAGATGTGTGTGCGACGTCATGACTGGGATGTGTATGGTTGCGATTGGCTGGAAAAATCACATGACCTCGTTTTACATTGAACAGCGTTTCCTGTTCAGCCTCAGTGTCTCTCAGCGTCTCAGAGCAGAAGGACGTGCGCTCTGCTTGTGTCCAAACAGCTCAGAGAAATTATTCTAATTCTTCACAGAGAAACCTCTACTATTTGCTGTGATCCTTACAATTTAGTTATATTAGAGATTGGAAGATTTTATGTAGTTAGGTAGAGAATTTTAAAGGAGCATCTACCGCTGTAAAGTCACGGGGAGGAGAGGTGGGGGGGCCCCCGCGGGCAAACACAGACAAGCTCTATAAAGAATACTGGAAAAAGTTCACCAAGACTTAATGTAGACATTGCACTGCAATAGCTTTATTATTAACAGTGTTCTATTGAAATATTTTCTGGATATTGGGCAGCCTGAACTTATAGGATACACATCTTTTCTAGTAACTGCAGGTCTCTTTGTTAGGTGCAAAACTCCACTTTTATTATCAGTATACTTTCAGATAGGTGTTCATTTTCAATTTTGCCCATTCCACCTTTGTTGATATATCCACCTTGCACTTAAATTTAAACCCAAAGCAATTTATGTAGTCACCACAGGTGAATTGATAGGTGCCAAAAATACCTTTTATTATCCGAATAGATTTCAGATATGTGTTTTTTTCATTTTGGCGCAGGCCAGCTTTGTTGATAGATCTACTTTGCAGTTATATTTGAATCCAGCAATTTTGTTTTGATTTTGGGGGATTTGAGAATAGCCGTGATTTTGCCGTCTTTTTAATAAGAGACTTTCCAAACTCTTCCATACCTTCTAAAATTTTTATATTTCTGAACATGGAGCGAAATTCAAGTGGTAAGCGAGAAAAGAGGGGGGAAAGGACATGGAGGTAGAGGTACGAGAGAAGGTGCTCCTTCCAGTGCTGGCGACAACACGCATGCCAGCGGATGTCAGTTGCAGGACCGTCAGGCCCTGTCATCGCTATGTCAGGGCCCTGTGAATCCCCAGTAAGAACAGCATCGCCAAATTTCTGTTCTTCAGGGTTAATGCAACCTGCACCAGCACAATTGTCATTGTTTTGAATTTTTTGGGGGCATTTTGCTGTGAAATTCAGCTAGACTATAGGTCCTATTGTAAAAAATTTTGGTTTCTAACAGACATTGTTCTTCACAATTGTCAAGAGTGGCTCAAGGGTGAGGGTTTGCTGTCAGAAACAGGAATAGGTAGGACACTGTCAATGGACACATATTGCAAAATTACTTGTTTTAGCAATATTAATTAAAATAAATTTTTTAATACAATTAAAAAAAGAGAAACAAAGACATGGGGGGATTCCATCCTATTTTAAAAATGTTTTTTCTAGAATTAAACTACTATAAAAACTTGCATGTACAAAATAGCTGGAAAAAAAAATTACCTCTGAATTGAAACAAGGGAGGTACAGGAAGACTAACCCAGCTGTAGGTTATTCAGAGGACATGGAGTATGGAGCACGGACAGAGAACAAAGTACAGAGACAATTTCATCCAGCCGTTAAGTAAAAAAAAAAAGAATGCCAAGAAAAAGGGAAACCGGGGTGGAACAGGAGCGTTAAACCCACCAGTATTTCCAAGTGAAGCTCAATTGGTCCGCACTCATACGGAGGGGCAAGCGCTACCCAGGACAGTATATGTCCAGTGAAACTAAAATGGTAGTTGAAAGACTCCTATTTCCGGCACTTTTTAATCTGTGGGTCATGCAGGTTTAATGGTCATTCTGCGGTACAGGACAGATATAGTTAATGTCCAGTTAGACTAAAATGGTGGTTCAAAGACTCCTTTTCCCGGCAATTTTTAATTTGGGGGTCATACAGGTTTAATGGTCATACTGCGGTCCAGGACAGGTATAGTCAATGTCCAGTTCAACTAAAATGGTGGTTGAAAGACTCCTTTTTCCGGGACTTTTAAATCTGGGGGTCAGCAGGTTTGGGGTCATGCTGCGTTCCAGGACAGGGATATTCCATGTCCAGTTCAAGTAATGATGAGTTCAAACCCATACTACCTTCGGGGCACTTTTTAATTTGTGGGTGATGCAGGTTTAAGGTCATGCTGTGGTACAAGACGGGATAGTGAATGGTGTGTGATTTTTTTTCTGTGGCTTTTATAACCTAAGTGTGTTGCCTAAGATGTAGCACGTATCCATTTGACTTTTGTGGATGTTAATTCCAGCTTCTCCAGCCCTGTTTGGGTGTAAGAATGAAGGTGTTGTTGCTCTCCCATAGACTTTAATGGTCATCGCTCATAATCGACCACTCACTATCGACTATCTTGTCGATGATGGTCGACTATCGACCATCGACCGATGTCGATGGTCAACGTAATCGCTCAACACTAGAAACCAGCCATACTGCTATCACCAGCCCTCATGTGATTTTTGCTTTTTAGGGGTCTTTCATATGAAACAGCTTTTCACCCAGTTTTTCGTATGAACTACTTATATTCAAATACAAATTGATCATGCTTCACCTTAGACCTCTTTTCTGACAAGTTTTACTTGTTTATAACCAAGTTCCTTCTTGCTTCCATTTTGTAATGTTTTGTTACCCCACTAGTGACATCCCATGTACCAATTAGATGATAAAGGAGCTAGTAGTCACAACCTAAAACATGGGAGATCACTTTTGACAGGCTACTTAGGGATAATCAATTTTTCTGCAGATAACATGGATTTGTATCCCTTACTGTACTGTTCTTGTTCCACATATGTCATGTTCTAGCACAGTTGCATGCACTTTTATCTAATAAAGATACTAGCATTGGGAAATTAGGAAAAATATTTTTGATCCTGTTAGGGAGTTTCTCCTGGGAGTTACTGGCTAGGACATGCAAGGAAAACTAGTTTGCATGATACAATCTACACATGAAGTGACTACAGATTACTACTGGTAATTACTGCATTTGTTAAAAATAAATGTTAAGATCTTTTTATATGTATTAAATACATGATTTTTTGGGGGGAGGGAGGAATAGGAAAACCTTTTTAACCCTTTTTTAACCAACAAAATTCAAAGTGGGCTGAAATGCAAAAAAAAAAAAACTTACTTGTTCCATATTTTTAGGGGTTCTGTTTTTATCTCATTCACTCTTCAGTATAAATGATGTGTTATCTGTATTCTTCAAGTTTGTACGATTCCAATGATCCCAAATATGTAATATTCTCTTTATGTTTTAGTACTTTAAAAAAAACAAAAAACTGTATTTTTTATCTCTTAAATTTACGCTGCAGCTCCATTTTGTGCGACCAATAAGGGGTTAAAATAGTATTCTGGTGATCCAGGCCAATGATTTCACCTCTTCAGTGTTGATGTGACCCTTTAACTGATCACAGCCTGGGTATACCACATGTGATCTCTGTGGCCTGGGAAGGCGGTGGCTCTAGAAAGAGCTGGTTTATAAGATAACTTTTTTTTTTATATAAACATTTTAATTATCCCCCATGGACATAGCACATGAAGTGACTACAGATACCAGCAATTACTGAATTTGTCAAAAACAAATAGTCTGATCTTGTTAAATACACTGCTGGAAATATTTTATTTTTATTTTTTTTGGTGGGGGGGCTAGGAAACCCTCTTTAAAGGGGGGTTCAGAATGTATCTTGTAAACCAGCTTGTTCCAGCACTGGAGCTGTCCCTGTGCTCCCAGGTGATGATGTCACTGCTCAGTCTTCACATGGTCCTGCAACTATTCACAGGCCACAGCGGTCTCTTGCTGGATCTACCACACATGACCATTGTGGTCTATGATTAGATGCAGGGTTATGTGATGTCATGTACTAGGATAACCAAGACAGCCATGATGCTGGAACAAGCTGGTTTACAATATGTTTTTTCTATTTTAATCATCCTCACACAGATGAGCAGTTATTACCTTTGGTACTCCCCTTCAACCTTTTAGGGATGCATGGCCTGTTTTAATTTGCTCTTACTTTACAGTTATTATTTCCAAATATTGTAGAAGTGTAAAAAAGGAATAATGATGGGTTGAAATGAGTCCCCTCTCTCTATGTGCATACATAAATATAGCTGAAGCAGCAAGATCCCCTTATGATAACACTTATCAGCTGTTTTCATATTACCTGTCATTGGAAAAGTAATTATATCAGAACGTTCTCGTAGAACATCTTGAGTAGAATTCCACAAAGTGATAACACAGCCAGAAAATAGTATTGCAAGTAATAATACAAACAGGAACCGATACAGTCTGTCCTTTTATGCCTGGGAATCTCCTGCTTAAAATGAATTGCTGGAACTATTGTGATAGAATTATCCTCAAAATGAGATTTGGTTGCATAAGGAGCCACTTTCACTTATTCCAGAGAGGCAAGAACAGACAGTTTTCTTTGAAGTTGAAGATGTTTTATTCACAATATCATGAATAGCCTATAATACTAAGGCATTTCCCTAATTGAAGGTCTGTCAGGCTTCTGGGGTATAGTACAGTAAGTTCTTCTTTTCTACTTTCTTTTCTTTTTGGTTTGATTAATCTAATGGGACATGTTGCTGTAAATCTGAACGTATTTTACATAGTGATGCTTACCACTTGAAAGGAAAGAATCGAGGTATTTAATGCCTTAATATTTATTATAGGTAAGAAACTCATTTGTACATTGTCCCAAATGCTGCTTTAGCTTCTACATAGTTTAACACACAAAAGCATAAAGATGCATTGGTTAGAGGAGTATTCTGGGACTATATAAACGGAAATAAAGTATTCTAAACAGTTTCATAATAAACATTGAGTGTTTTCATGTATTATCCATAACAATGTAACTTCAACCCACTTGTCAAGTGCCATTTCAACGGAAAAGGATTTAACAATGTTATTTTACTGTTTTAAACTGCTGCATACAGATTTACATATACGTATGCTATAACCTCTTTCTGCATGTAGACTGACATTTATGCATTAGTGCCATTTTCTGAGGGCTGTTTCAGGCAGAGGACAAAATACTCATCGGATTCTAATCAGAATCTGACCAGTATTTTACACTAGGTTTTTTGTTTTTGTACCCGTTTTTTGCTGCATTTTTTTGGATTTCAACCATCTCATTCAATTGAACAGTACTATTATCCGCCATTTTTAAGTGAAATATGGCAGATTAAAGAACATGTTTTAAGCTTTTTGACCCGTTTTTTGGATTTGAAATCTGACTGTGTAGACTACAGCTCGGATTTTCTATTGTGTTCTATGAGCATGATTTACGGTCATATTTTTGTGGATTCTAAATATCGCATCTGCTTAGAAATCTGACCGTAAATCACTGTCGTGTAGACATAGCCTTAGATGTATTACATTTTAAGTAAAGGTTATTAAACTCATTTTCACTAAGGGTGTCATCAGCATTAGGATTGCCCTAAAAGCTTCATGGTGTACCAAGTGGTCAGTAAAGGTCCAAGATGTCCATTTAGCTTATATAATAGCCAGCCCTTTCAACCTATTTGGTACCGAGCGTACTACTTTGAAGGCTGGCTAGAAGGCATTGCTGTCAGAGCTGTGCCACTGTCGGTAAGTTGCAAAACAAAGCAGTGCAGGGCCGGGTTCCATACCTGTGCGCGCTGCTGTATGCCTGCTGTTAAAAGCATGTGGTGACGAGCGCGTAGTTTCATCAGCGCTCCAGCCCACCTCCCATTAACTTTAAGTTTCCCTGGTGCATGTCACTTCTTTTTACAGGTGTGTACTATGCATCGGGGAACACGCTAGGAAGTCATAGCACTCTGAGTACTATGATTTTATTGTATTTGCGGGGCATATTTCCAGCACATTGCAGCAAAAATATGCCCTGAAGTACGCACTGCAAATATGCCCTGTGAACATACTCTAAAAGAGTGTAGCGTGGCTCTAAATCCAAGAGGGCACCCGATTTCTCTGACGCAGCCGCCTCTGCTTAGCACTGGTGGTGTCCTCCAGAGAAAATGGAGATCCGGTACTTCTGACTTTGTCCATTCCTGTTCCCTATGTCTAAGCAAAATAAAATTATGTGACAGGTTAGCTTTGGCCTGCAGGCCTTGAGTTTGACATGTGTTTTATGTGAAGAGTTTGTATGGACTTTTTTAGGTAAATCCCAATGTGGACCGGATAGCAGAAGTTCATACAGAGGACAGACTTTACGTTTCTATTCTTTTTATTCAATTCCACTTTTATAAAAAAATAAATAAATAGTATAAGGGTTTCAAAAACTGCACTGAGAACACAGCTTTGGAAATATTTTCACTAACATAGAGGGATAGACAGTGTGGTTACCTCTAACTAGTACAAAAAAAAAGTGAAAGTATAACCACAAGTAAGGAATCTAAACATAGTGTCTCTGCTGAAGTGATATTGTCGCGATTCGCGGTGTCAGAAGGCACTGATCCGTCGATCGTCGGTTTATGGTGGGATCCTCTGGGCCCCTGCAAGCCTAGATGGAGCAACTCTCAGAGGTAGCTGAATTGCAGAACATGACAGCAGGTGCTGGTACAGGTGACAGGACACAGCAAGTTTAGCCGTATGCTAGGACAGTAGCGGACTTGGCACAGCGACAGGTATACAGCAGATATATAGTGGACTGGTGAAGCGGTAGTTCTTCAGCAGATACCTGGACAGGTAACGGATACTGGTAGTATACTAGAAACGCACAGGTGATCAGCAGCAATACAGCAGCCAGGGGTTATGTACTATGTAGGGCAACAGCAAACTGACCTTGAGCAAGGGTATGAAGTTCCTTATATACAAACAGAGGTCACCGGTTAATTACAGAAAATTGGGACACTGTCCCTTTAAGTAAAAAGCAGATATGCATGCACCCCTACAGGGCACATGTGCGCACACAGGATGCAAGGAGCCAGAGGAAGCAGCAGGGACTCGAATCTGCCGCTGCTGGGAACTTGGAACAGAAAAGAGATGGGACAGGTAAGTAGGAAGAAGCGGGGACATCAGAAGATGAGTACCCCCCCTTAATCCCTCCCCTACAGGGTAGCCGGGTACCCACAAAGCAACCAGGGGTAACCACCTCCTCTTTGTTATCCCAAGAACTGTCTTCAGAGAAGGTGTCCAGAGAGTCCAGGATAACTTCTTGGACCCGGGGAGCAGAAACAGTAGGCAGGGGGAGATAAGGGCGGGAATCAGAGATATCTTAACAGACCAACGCTGTTCATGAGCTTGAGGTTCTTCCACCGGCAAAATGGAACAAATGGGCAGAGAAACGGATGGACGAGACTTCTCCAGATGGGCGGGTTTGAGGCAGTATGAGTGGCAATGCTCGCCCCATTGGACAACTTCACCCATTTTCCAATCCAAGGATGGGCCAGGTGTTCAGTAAGTTAATTTCAGGGTACAATGTGAAATCTTACTTATTTCAGGAGTACAGTATGTATTATAATTTATTTCAGGGGTACAATGTGTGACATTCATTTTAGAAATACAGTGTGTAATACAATTAATTTTGGGGGATAAAATGTGTGATATAATTAATTTCAGGGGAACACTTTGTGATATCATCTTTTCAGAGTGTTATGTCCAGCTTTTGTCTTCCTGCTTCTTTTGTATGGATTGCTTACAGATGTAGCCGAGTCTAGCTTGACCGTGATATCATGGCTTTTTGTGTTATCTGCTCTCATCTGTAAACAAAGGCCATTGAAAGTAGAGATAACATTCTGTGCCGTGATGTCACGTACAATATATGTTCTTTTTAGTTCTGCTACATCTGTATTTATGTATGTGGGCTGACTGGTTCTAACTTCTAAGTGCCACGGCTGCTTTGTAGCCCTAGTCCAGCCATGGTCAGAACCCTACCAATATAATATTGATGACCTATTCTGAGGTTACACCATCAAATTAATAAAGCCGTGGAATCACTTTAACTGTGACATGTTGTAGATAATGGCTGCTGTCTTCCTTCCTGTTTTGTACTGTACATATAATACAAGATAAGACTGTGTTCCTGCATTCCTTAGAACAGTTATATGTACACTGTGTGACTTTGATTTAGTAGCACACTTTGCTTTGTGTTATGAGTGTATACTATGTTTTGTTGTCTAAGGTGACCGTATACTCTGTGTTATGTATATACCATATGACAGCCTAATCCATGCTTCCCTTTTCCAAGAATATTGGATAGATAGCTGATCTAAAGTGTGGGCGAGTCATTGTTGTTCATGTCTCCTGTGCAATATAAGCATAAATTACCTTACAAGGTTTATGTGTTACTGTATAAACTCAGTGCTGCCAAATTGCCATAAATGTAATATACTAGAAACTAATTCTTTTTATTGAAGAGGATTTTTCAGTGTTGTCACATGAAAAGATACAATACAATACAATATTTACAAAAATAACAAAATATATAAATGTAACCATTTCAGATGAATGCTTCCATAGCAAAAGACTAGGAAGTGCTCCCTTAAAAGTTGCAGTAATGTCGGTACTTTTATCAGTAATGTAATCAGTAATGTAATATGTGTTCACTTATTGCTAATATGCAGTATGCTGTATGAAATATGCCAATATTCCATTCCCAGAATGACAGCCATGCAGATCAATTTGATGCAGTGTGCAGTGTATGATCTGAGCACTAACAGGCTGACCTTCCACCCCTTTAACCTCTGCAGTAATGCCGATAGCACTCGTATGTCTATTTTGAAAAGACGATCTCCGGATATGATGCTGAGCATGTGCACTCAACTCCTTTGGTCGACCATGGCAAGGCCTGTTCTGAGTGGAACCTGTTTTGTTAAACCACTTTATGGTCTTTGCCACCGTGCTGCAGCTCAGTTTCAGGGTGTTGGCAATATTCTTATAGTTTAGATCTTTATGTAGAGCATTTCAGAGTTCTTTGCCATGAGGTGCCAATTATACTGCTATGCACAGGAACCCATAATGATGTATAGAAGGTCCTGTGGTGGAGGGCTATCCTCGTACGGCTGCGTTTACACGGCAAAGACCAAATATCGTTCGGATTTCCCGACCGGTATTTGGTCTTTTTTTGGCACGCAGAGGGACGGCTTTTCTATTGAAGTTTAAGGGGGAGCGCTGCTTGTCGGTTTTCAGACGGTTTGTAAAACCTCAAACTGTCTGAAAAACAGACAAATAACCTGTTCCGTGGGGACAAGCTCTAAGAGTAGGAGTTTAGTGTTTTTTCACCAGAGGTTTCCTTGAGAACCTACAGGCGTATAAGGAAAATGTGACATAACTTTTTGAGGTAAGATTTATTTTTACTATACCTCTTCACTTAGGTATTGCTGTGCCCAATGTCTATATTACTTTTTTATGTCTATCTAGTCCTTTCCTAACTATATAATTCCTGAAATATTACCTCTGTTCTTCTTTTTCCATATTCCTATTGGGTTTATTCTTCCTCTTATATACCTGACATCTGTACGTTTAGGCCCCTTTTCTATCCATCATATCCCTAGTTATCTAGCTCCCTGATTTTGTTATCTTTATTACCTATTTTCTCAATTTTCATCACCCACTAGCTATTTAATTTACAACAGTGCTTTTTTACTTTCTACTACCACCACACTATGTTATACACTATCCTTACACACTATTTTATACCTCACACTTTTGTCTCCCTGCCTCCATACACAATCAACAAGGAGTGCCAAGGATGTATTCAATTTTATTATGTACTATTATTGTGCATTATTCTCTGCCTTTTATGCATTTATCTTTTTTGGTCACTTTTTGCTACTATTGGTAGCCCACATTGATCTGTATGCAAATGGACCTAACAGAGTGCATTTAGGGATATGGTGGAGTTTATGGGTTGCTCTTTTTTATTTAATGAACCTTGACTAGGCAGAGCTTTTCTTTATAGGGACTGAGTAGAGAAAGGATTAGAGTTTCTGGTATTGCCTGGCAATTTTTTTAAATGTATGAACAAAAGTTATATTTAGAGATGGGCGAATTGATTCTAACGAAGTGGACTTCGTTTAGAATTTCAGGAAAACTTCAGTTCTGAACGAAGTCGAAGTTTGGGGTACTTCGGGTGAACGAAGTGTGCTTTTCATTGATAAAATGGCTGCGAGCACATGGCGTTACATGGGGCAAAGAACTCTGGGAGGAAGAAGGGCATAGCCTGCATGACACGTGCAGAGATGAAGCCAATCAGAGACCGGCGGGATTTTGTGACGTCACCGCACTATATAAGTCAGGGCGCGACGCTGGGAGCTCACACTCCTCTCACTGTACTGACTAAGGAAAGTGATGCTGCGGCTGATAGCTCTTACTGAAGAACTGATTTTTATACAGCTATTTTTGTGGGGGTGTCTCAGCTTGTCTCAGAGACTGCTTCTCTTAACGTTCTATTTCTGTTTTTTTTTTTGGGGTATTTGATATGAAATCCAGTGTGCGTCCACTGCAGCTGCATATACATTTAAATCCTATCTGCTCACAGCACATTGAATATCCAAGGGGGATCTAAGCCAGTTCCTGTTGTATTCATTTAAAGAAACAGCGTTTTTACAATACAAATACCACTTCATTTTTGGCTGCTCAATTCTTTGGCGCAATTTACATCCAGGGGTTAATTAAGCGTTTTTTTTTTAGCTGTGGTGACTCCAAGAAACCATCATTTTCACCGCCAAAATATATACATTTTTGCTGTAGCCTAATTCACAAGCAAAGGTTAATTACAATTTTATCTCTTGTTGTGTAGCGTAAAAAACACGGCATTGTAACACGCTACAAAGCTACATGATAGCGGTGGCTCAAGTCGTTGGTGCAATTTACATCCAGGGGTGAAGTCAGCGTTGTTTTTCCAGCTGTGGTGACTCCAAGAAACCGTCATTTTCACCGCCAAAAATAATACTTTTTTTCTGTAGCCAAATTTACAAAAAAAGGGTTTAATTTACAATTTTATCTTTTGTTGTTGGGGGAAAAAAAAACAGGGCATGAAACATGCTACAAAGCTAGTTTTTGTGGGGGCTCAATTATTTGGGAAATTTTTACATCAGGGAAATTTTAAGCTTGTTTTTTAGCTTGGTGACTCCAAGAAACCCGTCTTTTTCACCCCCAAAAAATTATTAAATTTTTCCCTGTCCTAATTCAAAAGCAAAGGGTTTTAATTAAAATTTTATCTTTTGTTGTGTGGAGAAAAAAACAGGGCATTGTAACATCTACAAAGCAGTAGTTTTGGTGGCTCATTCTTTGGCGCAATTTACTCCAGGGGTTAAATTTAAAAGGTTTTTTTTTTTTCAGCTGTGGTGATCCAAGAAACCGTCATTTTCACCAAAAAATATTACTTTTTCCTGTACCCAAAATTCAAAAGCAAAGGTTAATTAAAATTTTTCTTTTTTTTTTTGGGGCGTAAAAAACACGGCATTGTAACACATACAAAGCTAGTAGTTTGGGGTGGCTAATTTTTTTTGGCGCAATTTACACCAAGGGTTAAACTAAGTATTTTTCTGAGTTGCACTCGAAAAAAGAAACTTTCTTTTCACCCCCACAGAAGAATTCTGTAGCATAATTCATATCCGAAGGTTTTTAAGCCTTTACATTCAGTAAAAACGAGTTTTTAAAACGGACATAAAAAAAATTTTTCCCTGGCCACTTGTGGAGCAAAATTTTTTTCCAAGGGTTTTACCCAAGTTTTTTATTGGGTTCATTTGGATAAAATACGGGGTATTTTTTAAAAAAAACAGATATCTTCATCAAACAGTGTCTATACATTTTAAACAAACGTTGAAACAGGAGGTGGCAGGCTCGCATCTGCGATGGCGTGGCAAAAAACATTCCGGAACGGGCCCAGGTCACAGCAAGAAGGGGAGGTCGCGCAGGGGCCCCTCGGTGGGTCATAACTGCCACTGCCCTTAGCGGCCTGTGTTGTTCACCCCCCAAGGGTTTTGATTGGGTTTACTAGGTCACCACTTCCCCCCAGATGCATCTGAAAACCCCCACCAAAAGAGTCGGTGGGAACATCAGACACAACCTTAGGGGCATGGCCCGGGAGGGGGTCAGGGGCCCCTACCTGTCTAACCCCGCCCTGTCCACCCGGTTTCCCCCTTCAGGATAAAACTTTTTGGGGAGGGCTTTTCAGCAGCTACTTGGCAGCAAAGAAAGGGGGCCATACCCTGTTTTTGCAGTAGGCGGCAAAGTATAGATTTGGAGGGCATGGAGGTCATGTTGTGAGGGGTCAGTCTCTGAAACCAGACCCCTGATGAGGCAGCAATGACGGTGAAACACAAATAGATGATGATGTAGCCGACCGCACTTGGGAGCCCGGGGGGGGCAAGGGGTTCATCATCGTCAGGGGGAAAGGGCGTCAGCTTGGCGTCAGGCAGCGGGCAGCAACCAAGTGGGCTGTGGCCCCCGAGTCGCAGGATAGCGCAGTGTGAGGCGGGAGCCAAGCGGCCCCCCGGGGTAAAAAAAACCCGCTTCGCAGGTCCAAGAAAGTAGCGGACGGGGTCAGCGAGGCAGCGGCTATCATCGTGCGGAGGTTTGGGGGTAAAAAACAGATACTCGGGGGGGTTGTGGGGTTCTTTGTAAACAAGGAGGAGCCCCAAATGGGGATATGTAAATTGTAAGCCAAAAAGGAAACGGCCGGAGTAACTTGGCACCACGGCCCCGCGTCAACACATGCAGGCCCGTCCCGGTGGCCGGGGAGAAACGGGCTCAATGTGGTTGGTCCATCCCCGCCGCCGCGGCGCAGCGCCCCGTGGACGCACCATTCAGCCATCAAGGTCCACCACCTTGCGAAGGGAGCGTTTTCTTTGACATCTTTTCCCCGGGCCCCGTGCTCCCGCTCCCCCGCTACCTTGGGCCAGCAGCGTTCACGAGGCGATTGCATAAGAAAACAGTTGCGTCCAAACCATCCTAAGGGGCAGAAGTGACCGTATCATGTCCAAATTTTTTGGTGCGCAGTCCTCCCCTTTCCAAATGGTGGACTGCACGTTAGAGAATAAGGGTTATCCAGGGGGTGGAGG
>JAODAL010076490.1:0-13608 GCA_025379985.1 Phyllomedusa bahiana | reverse complement strand
GCCCTTTCCTCCCTGCTCTAAAACATGGGGCAGATCAGAACATGTCCTCAGCTCCCCCTGCTCTATAACATGGGGCCACAGATCAGATAGCGTGTCCTCAGCTCCTCCTGCTCTATAACATGGGGCAGATCAGATAGCATGCTCAGGTTGCAGAGCTGTCTATCATATGCTGATGAAAAGCTGCTGTAATATTTTCTTGTTTCTCTGCTTCTCCAGGAGACTATCCGGACAGCATTGGCGATGGGAGCCGACCGCGGGATCCACGTGGACGTGTCCGCCAAAGACGCCGAAACCTTGGGACCTTTCCAGGTCTCTAAGATCATGGCCGCTCTGGCCAAGAAGGAGAACGCGAACCTGGTGCTCCTGGGAAAACAGGTGTGTGATGTGCGCGGCGCAGTCATTACTAATGGCTCCGCTCGCTCCGAGCCAGCGCTCCGCCGGCAGCCCTGCTCCGCTGTGGTTACATCCTATGATGAGGACAAGTGCGATGTGACAACAGCCCGGTAATGAATCCTCCTCCATTACTGGCTCTGCCGCCTCCGCTCACGTCCCAGGGGCTTCATCTCCGACTGCTGCTAGTGTCAGCTGCAGACACCGTGCCAATTGCGTTAGCCGACTGCCGGGCACCAGCGCTGCTGACTCGGGCCCCGCTCTGGAGGAGAACACGGTCACCAGGAACCAGCAGACGTCGCTCGTTCATAAATTTCTTTGTTTTTCTTCAGCTATTTCATAGTTCTATCTGTTTCTGGAAAAGCTGGATGGGGGCTCAGCTGCTGTTACATATGGTGGGGGGGGCGGTCACCCTGCAGGGTTTCGGAGGAGCTGGGGGACTGGTCCACTGCTAACATGGTGGCAAATGGGCTCTGTTATTGTAATAGAAACAGTGAGAATGAGAAGATGATTTCTATACATTCGGATTGTATTAGATTATCTAGAGATTAGGATTATCTATAGCAGACCTGTGCAATCTAGCAGGATATAGGGGCTAAAACCACCTGGGAACACCCCTGAGGGCCGTATGTTGTGCAGGTCTGATCCATAGGTTATGATAGTATTAGATTATCTAGAGTCAACCTGTACAATGTGGTAGAAACTGGGGGCCAAAGCTGCCCAAGAGCCCCATCTGTGCTGTCTGGGACCGCCCCTCCTGCGCTGTCTGGGACCGCCCCCTCCTGCGCTGTCTGGGACCGCCCCCTCCTGCGCTGTCTGGGAGCGCCCCCTCCTGCGCTGCTGTCTGGGAGCGCCCCCTCCTGCGCCGCTGTCTGGGAGCGCCCCCTCCTGCGCCGCTGTCTGGGAGCGCCCCCTCCTGCGCCGCTGTCTGGGAGCGCCCCCTCCTGCGCCGCTGTCTGGGAGCGCCCCCTCCTGCGCTGTCTGGGAGCGCCCCCTCCTGCGCTGTCTGGGAGCGCCCCCTCCTGCGCTGTCTGGGACCGCCCCCCTCCTGCGCTGTCTGGGACCGCCCCTCCTGCGCTGTCTGGGACCGCCCTCCCTGCACTGTCTGGGATCTACTTTCTGGGACCGCTAATTTTTGCGTGAGCCTCTCCCATTTGAGGTCTGAGGGCCTGTTGTAGAGATTAGGATTATACGTGATATTTTTGGAGGTTTCTACATATCCTTTCTGATAATCCAGAACATTTGGTAATCTGGTATTTCCCATGTCGTCTCCTCCCACCCCCGGGGCGGGCTCTGATTTGGCCGATGACGCTCCCCTTCGCTCAGCACTGCTCTCCTTCTCTTTTTAGGCCATCGATGACGACTGTAACCAGACGGGACAGATGACGGCTGCGCTGCTGGACTGGCCCCAGGTACCTCCATCCGGGGGGCGCCGCTCCTGACAGGGCGAGCCGGGGTTTTATCTTTGTCCCCCAGAGTGTAAGGGCCTCTACTCACATTACACAATAGTGTTGGCCAAACCTGCTGATTTTGGTAAGAATAACTGATTCTAAAATGGCGAGAAGGCTCAGACAAACTACCCCTCGCCGCTGCCCGCGGGGTGTGGCGGGGGAGGGGGGGGGGCATCGGGCGGGGGATAAAGGGTCCACAGGGAGTACAGCCGGGACTGATGCTGGACAGGGGGTTCTAGAGGGAGGATGGGGTGTTCTGGAGGGGGACATGGTTCTGGAGTGAAGATTGGGGCTGGGGTTCTGAAGGGAAGACTGGAGGGGACATGGTTCTGGAGTGAAGCTTGGGGCTGGGGTTCTGAAGGGAAGACTGGAGGGGGGACATGGTTCTGTAGGCGCAGGTCTGAAGGGCAGACTGGCATCTGGAGGGGGCATGGTATCAGGCAGGGTCTGGAAGGAGGACCGTCCATTACGTGCTGTATTTGACTGCTATCGGCCATGCGGTCCTTGCAGCCATAAGGGCACCGCTGTTTTCTGACACAACCATGTGGCCAATAAGCAATTGGAGGACTGTGCTGATCCGCGGGTTTCTCCGGTTTCCAGCTGCCGCCACGTGACCCCGCTCACCGAGACTCTCCGCAGCGACGCCGTCCATGGGACAAGTGCAGGGTTCATGTAGAGCATGGGTGAAAAAACGCGGCCCTCCGTTTTTGGGGGAAAACTAAAACTCCCATCATGCAAAAGTTAATCTAAAACAGGGGGGCTGATGGGGTTTTTATTTTCCAACGCGGGAGGGCCCGCAGTTTAAACCCCCTGATGTAGAGAAAGTGTAATCCCTGGAAACTTCTTTAACTTTCTGATAGACTTTGTATTCTTTGCTCTTTGTAAGATCTCTGCTTGCTGCAAGTGAAAAGGAACGTTCTCGCAAAGCTGCAAAGACCTCATACAGCTGAACGTTCGTTACAGTGTGTCTGGTCTATGGCCTGGGCTGTAGATTGCCGCATTCTGATGGGATAGATGGGGGATCCCAAAACAGGTTGCTTCTCTATGGGGGCTCCCCCCACCCCCAGTAGTGAGAGGAATTGGGGGGCTCCATGATGCCAGGAGCCTTCGGGGAGAGAAGCCTTCATCCCCGGCCGAAGGGGCCCCCACATCGGGAAAGAGGAAGCCCTAATGGGGGGAGTTTAAAAGGGGGCAGCGCACCCCTGCTGTAACACTGTCCGGCTGTGGGGACAAGCCCTTGCCACCCTCTCCCCATTCATATCCATCTTCTCTCTTCAGGCGACTTTTGCATCTGAGGTTAAAGTGGAAGGAGAGAAGCTGACGGTGGTGCGGGAGGTCGACGGAGGGCTGGAAACCATCAGCATGAAGCTTCCTGCCGTGGTGACCGCGGACCTGCGACTCAACGAACCACGTTACGCTACTTTACCCAACATCATGGTGAGACGAGGCTGCAGTGCTGCCGCTGGTGGGTAGGGGGCAATGCGGCACCGACCAGTTCTGGGGGGGGGGGGGGGGGGGGGATTCCCGTTTTTTGGGGTGGGGGATTTTAAAGAGGATTTCCGGAGTGGTCTTTATTGGGGCTTTTTAAGCTCAGCCGGCACATGCCCCCGTGAACCGCCCGCCGCTCCGAGCGCTCACGGGAAGCGGGCCAAATCCTTATTTCACGTGTGGATTTGTGATGTCCTGAAAATAAGCCTGGAAACGGGGCGACCTCTTCCCATAGAGGGTTTACATTCTGCCCCTAATAAGCCAAGTCATCAGGCTGGACCCGGTTGTTAACCCGTTCAGAGCCCGAAGGGTTAACCTCTGTTCATTTTGGGTAGGATGTGCGCACCATTGAGATGGAACATGCCTCTGCTATTGGGGCCCTTGAGGGAGAGGGCCCAGATTTTTATGTCCCCTTTACTATTGGATAGTGAGATCCTTTGCAGGACTCTCTTTTCTAAAGTGGAAAACTTATGGAAATGGGGGGACAAATACTTGGCCCTTCTGTCCTGAGGGGGCCAAAGCCCGGCACCAAAATGGGCGCTTTAAATTTTATAGTTGCTCCACCATCATCCACACGGGTAGGCACCTAGCTTTCCTAGGTTCTTTATGGCTCAAAACTTTGGTTTTGCCTTCAACGATTCAGCCACCCCCCTTGGGTTTTGATCATCTATTTTTTTTTTTTTTTCCCCTTCTAGAAAGCCAAGAAGAAGAAGATTGAGACCGTGAAGCCGTCGGACCTGGGGGTGGACACTGCAAGCCGACTACATATACTGAGTGTGGAGGACCCGCCGCAGAGACTGGCCGGCGTCAAAGTGGAGACTGTGGAGGACCTTGTGGGCAAACTGCGGGAGAGCGGCCGCATCTAGTAAGTGCTGAAGGTGACCCCTACGCCACAGACGTCTCCGACTCTCCAGCACTCCTAGGGGGGTCCTCCAGCAGAAGAGTTTACAGCAGGTCCACAGGATGTTACCGCAACTCCTATAGACCCAATACAGAGCCCTTTTATCCCCCCGTCCCTTGACCGGCTCGTGCCGGGGCCCCTGCCAGTCGCTTGACCGGCTCGTGCCGGGGCCCCTGCCAGTCGCTTGACCGGCTCGTGCCGGGACCCCTGCCAGTCGCTTGACCGGCTCGCGCCGGGACCCCTGCCAGTCGCTTGACCGGCTCGCGCCGGGGCCCCTGCCAGTCGCGTGACCGGCTCGTGCCGGGGCCCCTGCCAGTCGCTTGACCGGCTCGTGCCGGGGCCCCTGCCAGTCGCTTGACCGGCTCGTGCCGGGGCCCCTGCCAGTCACTTGACCGGCTCGTGCCGGGGCCCTGCCAGTCGCTTGACCGGCTCGCGTGGGGCCCCCTGCCAGTCGCTTGACCGCTCGTGCCGGGGCCCTGCCATTTCCGCTTGACCGGGCTCGTGCCGGGAACCCCTGCCAGTCGCTTGACCGCTGTCCCGGGGACCCCCCCCCTTCCCTTGTTTTCGGCACCCCATACACTGACTGAAGCACATGCCAGGTGATTTCCCCCACCCGTTGTGTGCGGCTTAGAATAAACTACACACAAAAGATTTTTTAAAAATCCCTGACCTCTTGCCGGTGACTTGCACTGAAGTCCAGGGGGTAAAAACTGCTTGTATTTTGCAATTTGCGACATACAATCCAGCAGATTTAGATTTTTTCCAAGGTTTGCGTCGCATTCACAGGTAATGATCACGTCATCGCTCTGTTGCAGGGCGGCTCTGCGATCTTTGTGCTGCATAACTAAAGGTTGCAATGTAGACCCAGCCTTTCTGCTTGCTGTCAGTGGATAGAAACCTTCATCCTTTCATCCAGAGGCTGTACAGACCTAATCCTGTACTCCTGGCGGAGACCATAGAGGTTCTGTGGCGCAAGCTGCGGGAGAGCTGCCACATCTAATAAGTGCTGAGCGCGACGCCGCCACACTGTGTGCGGTTTAGGAAACCCGATGTGGGTGAGGCCTAATTTAAGATTTCTGACCTGAACAGCAGCAGATTTGGATTCTTTTCCACTTTTATGTCACATTTGGTGTAATTATGGGATCACGTTATCACAAGGGGCCTTTGCAATCTTTATGGTGCTTGACCGGAGTTGCTCTGGAGACCTAACCTTTCTGCTTGCTGTCAGTGGATAGAAGTATTCCTCCTTGCATCCATAGATTGCACAGGGTTGGCTCTGTCCATTCTAGAACGTCCTCTATTGTTCTCTGGACAGGGATTGATACAATTAGCCTACACCGAGGGCAATGACGAAAGCAAAACATGAAATGATAGAATGGGCAGAGTGGACTTATCTTACTTTACTGCTGCTGTAAGGGGGGAAAACAGATCTGATTAACCCATTATCATGTAGGGATGATGGGCACTATTTTTCCAGACAGGATTGATTAACTAGTTGTAGGTCAATGACGAGCAATACATAACAGGATAGAAACAGGAGAGTGGATTAATCTCATTCTACTGCTGCTGTGCAGGAAAAGGCTGATCTGTATGTCACCTCATTACAAATAGTAGGTAATGACATAATAATCACTATTTTCCTACGGATAGATTAAAATAGATGAACAGAGGGAAAAGGGGAAATAAACAAACAAAACGGGGCAATTCACTTTACTGCTGCTGAAAAGGAAAAAGCGGATCTTTATATAGCCTCTTTACAAAAAATAGGGAAGACAATTTTCTATTCTCAGACAGCCAGCAAAGATTAACAGATGACGGGGAATGACGAACTAAAATTTGGGGTAATAATTTTTTTTTAAATGGTTTTTTTTTCATTTTTTTTCAAACTTTTTGGGGGTTGGATAAAATCTCTCAGTTCTGCATAACACTTACACCCCTCCGGCCATACTCGGGCTGGGAGAGAACTGCCAAGCAATCCTCTCGCTGCCTCTATCACAGTTCATTGCAGAATAAAGGGCAGACTTATGGGGTTTAAAAATTCAATAAAAAAAAAAAAAAATCACCCAATGTATTTTTTTTAAAAAAATCCGTCTAGTAGTCATTTTATTATTCGGCCCTTTTAAGGGTTAAACTGAAGAAAAACCCTAAGAAGGTCTGTGCTCCGGGCGAACGTTTAGGGCCCCTATACATTTAGCGCACGACTCTTAAAGGGCCGCACACAAACGTGGTTACCACACTTTTCTATATAGAGTGTAATACCCCTTTAAATCGCATGGTAAAAAACGAACCTGCGGAGCAGAGACCGCCCCGGGGCCCCTGCGCCCCCCTGTTACCCCGGGGTAGGGGGGCGCCCCCCTCGGCGTCGCGCTCCTCCGCAGCTGTACCTCGCCTCGCCAATTAGACAATTTAAATTTAAAGTAAAACGGGAATTTAAGTTGTCATCCTGCGACGTGAAGAGTCTCCTGCCAAGGTGGGGACTAGGAAACGGCATCAATATTTTGGTGCCTAATTTGATAAATGCTAATCTGATAAATATGTTTTTAATGATGTTTTGTTTACCGCGGTTTTTTAATGCGTCACGCTCGCACGAGCCCCAGACGGAGGGATAAACAGCGCGGCGGCGCCGAGCGAAATTTTCCGTCCCCTCCTTTCTTTATAAAGTACAGGGGCACAGCCCCGCATTACCTCATTAGAGCCATTAGGAAAATAGTACAAAATTGCACCCAAAACCCCGTATATACTTTCCATGTCGACATCTCTGCCTCGTGTCAGTGAATGGAGACAATACTGTTTACTTGCAAAGGCTCAAAAACTCTGGCCTCACCCACATACTCCCTTATAAATACTCACTGCTACATTTTAAAACCCGCACACACATTGTAAAACTATCACACAGAGAGAAAAATTTTTCAGCTGTTTTTTATTTTTTTAAATTTTTTTTTTTTTTTTTTACTCATCCTTTTAAAACTGTCTGGACTGGATACATTGTAACAAACCCTCAGCTTGCATTAATAGCTCTGCAATGTTCCGCTTGCTGTCACTGAATGGGAACATCTGTGTTCACGTCCAGATGCCGAAAGCCGATACCAATGTAGCAAACCCCCAGCTGTATAAAATATTGTTCTGGGGGCCCCGGGTTAAAACAAAAAATATGAGTGTGGATCTGAAGGACAAAAAATAATTGAACTTTATTTGATATCCATTAAAAGGCCCAGCCGTAAAGCAGCATATGGATGTAGCGAAAGTGAAGCTGCCTCCATCAGCTTACACGTTTCGATGCAGTGAGCTGTGAAAAAGAGTCTCGGGTCCCCCCTCCCCCAACTGCAAGGATTGCTGCTTTTTATGTTAAAGATCTTGCAAAAACAAGTCACTTTGCAATAGGTGTCCATTAGCAGTGTCCGACCTATTCCTAGATATCTCCTCTTGTATGGGCTGCATCAGCTCCTCAGATCGCTATAGCTACAGACCTGTTCAATCTCTCCTGATTGGCTGCCAGCCCTGGTTTTCTATAAGCTCAGCCCTGTTCAATCTCCCTGATAGCTGCCAGCACTGGTTTCTATAGCTACAGACCCGTTCAATCTCTCCTGATAGGCTGCCAGCACTGGTTGCTTATAGCTACAGACCTGTTCAATCCCCTCCTGATAGCTGCCATGCAGGTTCCAAAAGCTACAGACCTGTTCGATCTCTCCTGATAGCTGCCAGCCTGGTTGCTATAGCTACAGACCTGGCTTCTAACTGCCAGCCTGGCCAGTAAACCCATACCACCAGGCAAAAATCCCTGAATTCAAAATGAAACAAAGAAAACAGGACTGAGGTGAGATGAATCAGTGTAGCGAGACAACCCCTTTAACGACTGGATCGAGCTGTAACAGGCCCATACTATGCAGATGGGCCGAGTCCACCGGAGCGGGAGCCGTTCTTACAGAGGGCAGATTATTGGGTATATACGGGAGGATTTAAAGAGTTGTCCATTATTTTTAAAAACGCGCTAGGTGGGAGGGGCTAAAATAGAAAAAAAAATCGTAAAACTGAAGCTCATTCTGTTCTTATGACATCACATTCATCAGTCATGTGACGCTGCAGCCAATCACTGCTGTTCATACAGGCTGACTGGCTGCAGCATCATGTGACCCATAAATGTGATTTTTTTTATTTTTTTATAATGGACCAAACCTTGCAGTGGTTCTGTATAAGGCTTGAGGGGTAGCTGTTCGGTCTTGTTGGCGCCATGGATTAACCCCACCAACTTTTGGTGTCGGGCGGTGCAGGTCATTCATCTGCAGCGATGTCTTTTGACGTCGCAGCAGACATTGGGGTTTGCTCCCAGCGCTGTACTTCACAGCCCTGTTTCCAGCACAGTCTCCTCAAGCACTGGGGAGCGGGGAAAACCTCTGCTCCCCGGCGCTTAACCCTGTGATTGTCACGGTTTGTGACCGCAGCTTAATCAAAGGGCTTTCCCTTGCTCTGTCGGGTGATTGGGACTCTGGTGACCCAACAGAGCCCAGGGAACGGCTGCACAGTCAGCCCTGGAGACCTAGAGTAGCCTCAGGGCTGTCTGTGTAACAAGCTTAGCGATCACGGCAGACTGTGTCCTGTCCTGATCACTGCCTGTGTCAGACTGACACAGATTGTAATGTATTAAAAAAAACTACAAAGCTACAATTACTGCTCAATGGCTGGAAATACACTGAATCCCAGCAGCAGGCGTCTCTGGCCCATGTGCTGCATGGGAAAGATATAGCAGGTGCCGAATATTAATGAGCAAATGCTCTAGGTACTAGTTCACACCAGCATGCAAAAAGCCACAGTAATAACGCATAGGAGACTGCACAAATGCAACAATACCGATGAAATTGCATATAGATAAGGCGATACAGAGGGTAACGCCATTCATACAGGAACTCCAGCTGAGTTACAAACCCAAAAACGCCCATAATTATTCAAATGGGCAGGCTGCCCAGCAAATTAAAGGGGCCTGCACAAAATCTTGTTCCCCCCCTTAACCTCTCCCAGTTTTTTTAGGGCAAAAAAATAACAGATGGAAAAATATAAAATATGAGGTATTAGTTGATATGGTAGCTACAGGAAGCAAGCCCCGGCAAGGCTCCTCATTTCTTGCGAGTCCCTACACTATTAAAAATAAAACCACAGAAAAAAACGCGACATAAATTACCAAAAAATTACAAAGCTACAATTACTGCTCAATGGTTGGAAGATAGACTGAATCCCAGTCAAACTGACACAAATTATAATGTATTAGCATATGAGAATATGCAAATACACTACTAAGTGTAAAAAAAAAAAAAAGTAACAGTTATCCCTTCATGGGGTTTAAAAAAAACAGTAATTTTTTTTTTAAAAAAGTGTAAAAAAAAAATTAAAAAATAATAATAAATAAAACTAATATTTAATAAAAAATAATTGTCTACATTACACACAAAACAATCACACGACCATATTAACCTGTAGAATTAATCCATTGCATCAAGTGTGAAATGTGAATGGTGTAAAAAAAAAAAAAAAAAAATTTTTTTAAAAAACGAAAAAAATAAATAAAAAAATTCCGCAATAATTTATAAGTGAACTTAAACTATCCCCCCCAAAAAGTACAACTTGTCCCGAATAAAACGAGGCCTCATACAGCTGCGTCATTGAAAAACTAAAAAAGTTACGACTGTTGAAACGTAAGGAGTAGAGGTGAGCGATTGGCCAAAAATAGAGATCGAGTCGATTCTTGATTTTGTAGAAAATCGTTTCGATTTTATATCCGATCACCAAGTCCCATTAAAGTCAATGGGAGAAGATGATCAGGTTAAATTTTTTTTAACCCGATTTTACTGGAAGAAATCGGAGCAGATTGCGATCAACAAACCGTAAAATCGACTCGGTTTTAACTCTTCTTGATTAAATTGCTCAACACTAATAAGTCGGCAAAAACTAAAACAATGTGCCATCATTAAAGGGGTGGTCTCACTACATTGATTCGTCCTGTTTTCTTGGTTTCATTTTGAAGTCAGGGGTGTGTTTATTGGCTTTTACTAGGCTGCAGTAGAAGCCAGGTCTGTAGCTATAGCGACCAGTGCTGGCAGCCAATCAGGAGAGAGAACATGTCTGTAGCTATAGCAACCAGTGATGGCAGCCTATCAGGAGAGAGAACATGTCTGTAGCTATAGCAACCAGTGATGGCAGCCTATCAGGAGAGAGAACAGGTCTGTAGCTATAGCAACCAGTGCTAGCAGGCTATCAGGAGAGAGAACAGGTCTGTAGCTATAGCAACCAGTGCTGGCAGCCTATCTGGAGAGAGAACAGGTCTGTAGCTATAGCAACCAGTGATGGCAGCCTATCAGGAGAGAAAACAGGTCTGTAGCTATAGCAACCAGTGCTGGCAGCCTATCTGGAGAGAGAACAGGTCTGTAGCTATAGCAACCAGTGCTGGCAGCCTATCTGGAGAGAGAACAGGTCTGTAGCTATAGCAACCAGTGATGGCAGCCTAACATGAGAGATTGAACAGGTCTGTAGCTATTGCAACCAGTGCTGGCAGCCTATTAGGAGAGAGTCAACAGGTCTGTAGCTATAGCAACGAGGTGATGGCAGCCATACAAGGAGGGGATATCAGGAATTGGTAGGACATGTTAATGGACAACTAGTTGCAAAGTGCACTTGTTCAGTTGAAGATCTTTAACATAAAAAGCATCAATCACTGTAGTGAGACGACCCCTTTAAGGACTTTTCAGGCGTTCGGCTTAAGGGGTTAATCACCAGCCGCCTTCACACTTTGTGCGCTTAGACCCTGGGGCCTCGGAGGATTTGTCTTCTCCCCCCATATGATGACCGGGCTCAGGACATGTGCCATCGCCAGTGTGTGCCCCCGCTCTTCATCTCCTGCTGATTCCCAGACGCAGTCACCTTCCGAGGCGCTCGACACCTGAGCCACAGCAGCTCCCGGAGTGCGAGGGGTTAAGGAGCCGGCGGGTCTTGTCATTTCGGAGATATCCGAGTCTCTGTGATAACGCTCGGAGGAGCAGTCATGTCGGGTCACACCATGCGGTGGGGAACTGCGGTGACAATGCTCCTGCGGATGTTATCACACACAGGCCGCCGCCGGTGAAGCTCCTATCTGCGCTGCCGCCTGACAGGTGACAAATAGCGCAGCAATGTGTCCTTTCAATCTATGAGGAGAGGAGGGGGCGCCGGAATATCTGCTGAGTGCAAAGAATGCCTCCCAGGAGAGGGATAATGGGGACAGATGCCTTCCATTGTCACTCATTAGGGGACGGCGGGTGAGTACCTCAAGTCCAGCGGTGGCCACAAGCTACTCGGGCCTCCGCCTGCTGTTATAAGTGTCCAGCAGACCCATGTAGGCTGCCTGGCACTGCCCTGATGGAAGGCGTCGGCCCTCGATCACCTATACCCAGACTCCTCCAGTGTCTGATCAGACAGATCGGCACAAGAAGTGATTGCCACACTCGCTTACACACCGATCTATGCTCCTGTAAGGAACATTGGGTGGGAGGACACATGTTGGCACACTTTTATGGGTGTTACTGTAGCAGTTACTCCTCATTCACTGCTGTAGAACCACCCACAGCCTGAACCGGAAGTGACTGTAAAGAAATACCTTAGCACTCCTTGGATAAAGTGAAAAACAAATTATATTTATTGAAACATTCTTTTAGTGAACATATCTCCAATTGAGCGATGCAAAGTAGTACAAGAAATCTAGACTAATATGGAAAATTTTCGGCCTAACCGGCCTTCATCAGTCCAGTCTGGTAAGTAGCTCAATGAGGCATAGAGAGCAGGAGATGAACGGGAAGTGACAGCCTGAAGCAGTAGAACAGTCTGCAGCCTGAACAGGAAGTGGGAGCCTGAAGCAGTAGAACCGCCCACAGCCTGAACAGGAAGGGGGAGCCTGAAGCTGTAGAACCGCCCACAGCCTGAACAGGAAGGGGGAGCCTGAAGCTGTAGAACTGCACACAACCTGAACAGAAAGTGGGAGCCTGCAGCTGTAGAACCCCCTACAGCCTGAACAGGAAGTGGGAGTCTGAAGCTGAACAGGGAGTGGGTACAGGAAAGAGGTAGAACTCCCATGAACAGAATAGAGAGTCGTGCACAAGCCTGACCGGATCTACATTCTGAGCCAACGTGGGCCTGTTTGCAAAATAGGTGCTGATTGTAGAGGTGACACCTGCACTAATTGCACTTTGATGGCACGTGCATAGGAAATGCTATCACAGTCGATTGTGGGAAGACCCCTGGAAAGGAAAATAACCAAGACCTTGTTAGCGGTGCGTTTCATTCCGAGACCGAGGAATCCCCCCTATGAGTGTGAATTGCAGGGTCCAGAAGAAGCTGCTCACCTTGGTCTCCATTGCAGTGGTTGGAGTCTCCTCATGGTCATTGACTCCTCACTGGCCCGGATAAAATGCAGCCTCATGTATGAAAACTGTCTCGCAGTAAGACCTGTCTTTGTTGCCCATAGCAACCAAGCAGAGGCCATAGCAACTAATCGGAGCTCAGCTATTATTTTTCCAGAGCATTATATGAAATGTAAGCTTAGCACTGATTGGTTGCTATGGCCTCTGATTGGTTGCTCTGGGCTCTGATTGGTTGCTATGGGCTCTGATTGGTTGCTATGGGCTCTGATTGGTTGCCATGGCCTCTTATTGGTTGCCATGGCCTCTGATTGGTCACTATGAGGTCTGATTGGTTGCTATGGCCTCTGATTGGTCACTATGAGGTCTGATTGGTTGCTATGGCCTCTAGTCGCTATGAGTTGTGATTGGTTGCTATGGGCTCTGATTAGTCACAATGAGCTCTGATTGGTTGCTATGGGCTCTGATTGGTTGCTATGAGCTCTGATTGGTTGCTATGGACTCTGGTTGCTATGGGCTCTGATTGGTTGCTATGGGCTCTGATTGGTTGCTGTGAGCTCTGATTGGTTGCTATGAGCACCGATTGGTTACTATGAGATCTGATTGGTTGCTATGCTTGATTGTTGCTATGAGCTTGGTTGCTATGAGCTCTGATTGGTTGCTATGGGCTCTGATTGGTTGCTATGGGCTCTGATTGGTTGCTATGAGCTCTGATTGGTCGCTCTGGGCTCTGATTGGTCGCTCTGGGCTCTGATTGGTCGCTCTCGGCTCTGATTGGTCGCTCTGGCTCTGATGGTCGCTCTGGGCTCTGATTGGTTGCTCTGGTGGCTCTGATTGGTTGCTCTGGTTGCTCTGATTGGTTGCTCTGATTGGTCGCTCTGGGCTCTGATTGGTTGCTCGGATAGGTAGCTCTGGGCTCTGAGTGGTGCTATGGGCTCTGGTTGGTGCTTGGGCTCTTTTGGGGCTTGGGGGCCGAGGGTTTTCTGTTGGGTTTTTTCTATTT
>JAODAL010076489.1:0-13609 GCA_025379985.1 Phyllomedusa bahiana | reverse complement strand
GTTTGGTAATTTGACTAAACTAACGCAGGTCATACACCCCTGTCCAACATGTACATCCAGAAATAGTGATTGTATAGTAAGAAGTACAGTCCAGAACATAGGTCTTGCTAAAATAAACCCACTTTACTCATTTTAGAAGCAACACGCTTGTGGTTTCAATTATTACAGTTCAATTATGCTTGGTGGTTCTCACCCAGGAGATACTCAAACCTCGCATTTTAGGGTACATTCTTAGTAACACAATTTGAAAAACTGTCAATTGCAGCTGCGGTTCTTGGTTCACACTTGCTTGCAGTTGTGCAGTCTGCACAACTCTGCTGACATATCTCAGTGTATAAAGGGAGGCTCTTCTCATACCCTTCGGTCAACCACCTTCTCTTAGATGATCTCTCTGACAGTTGTGGTACTTCAGTGGTTCTCTTCCTCTCAGGCAATGCAGCGTGGCTACAACACTGACCTTGGTTAAAGCATCCAGTCTAGTATAAAGGCACATGATGCTCCCTTGGTTAAGGCATCCAGTCTGGCATAAAGGCACATGATGCTCCTTTCCTGTTCAAGGCTTCAGGACTAGAGCAATTGCTTAATTTAACTCTGTACAGTCAGCACTCTCAGTACACGTCATGCAACATGAAGTCAAACCCGTCATTTTATTCCTAAATATCTCCAACCTAAGCTGAAGGGAATAAATGTGTGCTAACGATAGATGCTTTCTACAAAGTCTCTCCAACTCCAAACCTTGTTGAGACAGCCCAGTAGCATGTATATCCCAAGGATAGGAAATCTCTGGTGCCACACTGTGCAACCACAGCAGACAAACAGCTATCTACGGAAATTTAAGAAGTATTAACATAAAGTGTACATTAATGAAATGTCCATACATCCTACAGTATGAGCATTATAATTAGGCTTAGGCTGTTAAGATTAGGCTTTCTATCATTTAATTTCTTGTCAGTACTAAGCATAACAACATCTTCAACCCCTGGCAAAAAGGGTATAATTATAGCACTTCGGAGCTTTTTCACTACAAGAATGACAAAAACAATATTGCATAACTAGATGAACATTCTTGATTCTTTAAATATACCTCAAACATATGAAAGGAAATTATTTTAATTAATGACATATGTGTTTCAAAAGAAAAAATATATGGAATCACTCAATGTTAAGTAAGAAATTATGAAATTACCTTGCAATTTTGTATTCCTAAAACAAATAATAACATAAATCTAAAGTTACAAATCAATCTGTAGTTAAAAAGGAAACTACTTAAAGACCTTACCGAACTGTTGGACATGACGAAATGAAAGCAAAGCAAACATACGCCTAATAACAGAGTTGTCCTTTTAAACAATGGAAGCGGTTATAAAACTCCATCAAGATTTAAACTTAACATTAAGGGCCACAAAAATGAGAGGGGCACTCTTATTGGTTGCTGTGGGCAACAAAGTGAGTTTTAGACCTAAACAGTTTTCATACATGAGGCCCTAAGTATAGAAAAAAATGCTGGTTGTTTCAAGTTAGCTATGTGTAAAATTTTAAAAAGTATGGACAAAAGGATATATAAGGAAAACAGGAGAACAATGAAGATATCAGAACAACAGGACAGAAAACTTAAAGCAATATGCATTGAAAATAAAAAAATGCACAACAAAATAAATGATAAAACAGGTGGAAATAGGAGTCAATGTCTGTAACAGAAGTGTTAAAAACTGAAATGGGATTTATGTACAGAAAAGTCCCTTTTCCTCACCCCCTACAAAAAACAACTCTAAAATGCGGGTCTCCAGCGATCAAACTTTGATCCTATATGCTGTGAACCGGTGATAAGTAAGTATTTGTGGTGGGAAAACACGTTTAACAGTCTTTGGTCTGTGGCAAAATACATTATCATCCTGAAAAATTACTTCATCACCAAACCAATTTTCTATTGATGGAATGAGAAAAGTGTCCAAAATTTCTATATCCACCTGTGTAATGACTACCATCTCCGTTGGTCTTTTACCTGGAACACCATTTAGGTGACAGCACACCTGTCTAATTTTTTGTAGAAACGGATTTGCTTGTTAAACCAGTTTGCAGGTATTTTATATGCTGACAAGACTGGTAATTCTTGGAACATGCTATGTTAAACACTTGATAAAGCAAACTTAAAGGGTTTTCTCACTACAAAGATTAACCTTTAACATGTAGGGAAAGGTAATTGAAGACTTTTTCTAAATACATTGGTCTTTTAATTTCACACAAGTGTCTCTTATCCTCCATATCTCCCTTCATGATTAGACAAAGAGCAAGGAGTAATGTAACCATGGTCAGAGTTTACTCTGGAGCAGACTCTTTGGGCAACATGTATGATCAGGCGCCATTTTTTTGCGCGCATTTGTAGCGTAGAATGCGCCTAAATCTATGAACCTTTTCTACTGTAGGTCATAGATTTAGCTCTCTAGCTACAAAGCGACACTTCTGGCTCAAGTAAACCACTTTTAAAGTAGTTTACCTGTTCCAGCAATAATGTGCCTGGATTTGCCGATAAAAAGGCATACATGTGTAGTTTCATACGGTTGAAGAGCAACACACCTCTAGCATGCCCCTCCAATCTCAGGCACATTACAAAGTGCCGTAATATTGGAATTTAAAAATAGAGCGAACAGGACAGACTTCTGGTGCAGCCCCGTTCATACATGTCACACTTTATGTCTAACAAGATTAGCTTTTGTTAACAGATAATCACTTGTTTTTACTCCACTGAGTTCTTGGAGCCTTGTTTACTTACAGATTAAATCTCCTGCACTCATATCTCTGTAATGCCTCAACTAGGAATAGCGGAGTTGATGTGCTAATCACTGCTCTATAACCACCCACAGCCTGATGAGGCAGAAGCTGCCTTTGACTTTGTAAAACTGCATGTTGAGAAAAACCCCTTTAATGCTAATATATATATATATATATATATATATATATATATATATATATACCAGCATAGTTCAGTCATTAACTAAGCACCTGAAGAAGGTTCATACCGCAGTTTTTCTCCATTCTCCACCAGGTATAATTTTGGCTCAAACAAATTGAAGCATAACACTGCCCAGATCTGCAATATGTTAATAATGCCAATTGGCTTGATTTTATAGTATACTTTCACAGGCATGATCTGATTTGTATATGACTTGTCCTGTATGTTTGTAGGTGAAAAAATATGCAGCATAGCAGAAACAAGGAATCACTATAGCCTTGGAGTCACTGTGAAGTTGCTACTTCTGCTATCTTCATAGCTATTTAACAGTCCACCTACTATGTACAATGTCTTGCTGTATTGTTAAAACGTCTGGCTTGGTTATGGTTAAATCTTTTAATCCATGTGAACAGAGCACACTATTATTACAAGGCAAGATACAGATGGGTTAGGTGTTGGCATTCTGCCTTCTAGTGTCTATATCAATGCCAGAAGGATGTGACAAGGTGAGGAGTAATAAATCCTGGAAATCACACTACACGAGCACGGAGAAAGACAAAAGAGAGATAAAAAGGACACATGCATTGAAATAATGAAGCAATATATTAAAGAACAAGAAATTACAGTGAGTAAATATTTAATATACTTGTATACTGCTATACTACTGGATACTAGTAAGGTTAAGGCCTCGTTCACACGGCTTATTTTGCCGCGGATTGGCGCCGTACTGCGCGCCGGATTTGCGCTGCAGTACGGCGCCAATCCGCGGCAGCAATTACGGTAATCCACTGCTCTCATAGAGAACAGTGGAATCCGTCGTTCCTCCCCGCTCGGCGAATCCGCCGCGGGGGGAGAAAGTGACATGCACATTATTTACGGCGCGGACGCGCCGTAGATAATGCATTGTCTATGGGGCCGGGAGCGGCGCCCCCGCCGCGCTCCGGCCCCGCCCCTGTCCCGCCCCTTATTCACGGCGGATTTGTGAGCGCAATACGGCTCACAAATCCGGCGGGAATAAGCCGTGTGAACACGGCTAACTCTGTATTTCACAGAGCTAAATGCACAATGCTACAGATTGTAAGAAAATATTACAAAACAATATTACAGGGTATCACCTTTATTTTGTTACTGATTATAACGACATGTATTCTTTTTACATCTGTTTTTATTTTTTAATTACATATCGCATATACCCGAGTATAAGTCGACCTGAATATAAAGTGACAAATAGTCTCCAAAAAAATGGGAATCTCACAAGAGAACAAATAGTGACTTTTGATCACTATGTTTACTATTTTGCCATAGGCAAACTTAAAATCTATCAGTTCTCTATCTATAAAACACTAAAACATAACTTTTATTATGTATAACACTTAACCTCTATACGCACTATTTAAAAACCTGATTTCTAACCTCTCAATTTATCCCTTTCTACTTCTGAAGGAATAGCTCCTTTTCTATTATCAAGTCTGGTGGAACCCCACCTATTAACAGGAAAACCTTATATATACAGTAATATACGAACTCCAGTAAGGGATCCCAAGCATCCTACTTGGGCAGTCATACCTAATCTAATGGACATAAAACATATAAGGTTTCCTTCTGATACCCTCTGCAGCGGGTAACACTTGTAGACAGAGGTGAGAAATCAAAATTTAAAACGTCATGCCTGACCTCCCCAACATGTTTCACCAGCTAAACTGGCTTCATCAGGGGACCGGACCTCTAACCCCTGATGAAGCCAGTGGCAAAATAGTAAATATAGTGAATATAAGCTGAGACACCTAATTTTGCCACAAAAAACTGGGAAAACGTATTGACTCGAGTATAAGCCTATGGTGGAAAATGCAGCGGCTACTGGTAAATTTCAAAAATAAAAATGGATACCAATTACATAGGCAAGTATAGACAGTATAATATCCTCTATTGGCAGGTATAGGTCGTTTAATGTCCCCCATAGGCAGGTATATTTCTTCCATGGGCAGATAAATGCCTGTGCCGGGAAAAACTAAGCTTATACTCGAGTATATACGGTATTTCTTTTATTCTGTCATTGATACATACAGTATTTATGGGTGTGGTAGTTTTGCATCAGCTTCTTTGTGAACAGTAGTTCAATGATTTGTTCCTCAGCAGCTACATAGATATAGGAAACCTCAGACACAAAATTATGTATTGACTTCTGTGGGAATGTGTGGGGGGCAGGCTCTGGGGTTTGTGCAGAGTACCAAGCAGGAAGGGGGCAGAGGTGAGCTCTGACCATCATATATTTTTAATGGTATAATTCCCTAATTAGGAGCTTTTATTCAGGGCCTGTAGCCACTGACTGCCCATACGGTTTGTCTATATTGTTGTAAAAGTTCCTTCTAAATCTTTTTAGCTAGAGAGCAGGGCAGTCAGGGTCATGGGTGCTGTTCCCTCTAAGCCGGGAAATACGGAACAGCATCAAATTAATGATGACGAACAGCACCCCAATACTTCGTTATAATGCAGACAGATATACACAGACTAGGGTTCTGTGGATATCAGTTTTATTTTTTTGGAGCACATTGCAATTTATTATTTATTTCATGACGCCTAGTGGTTAAGGCCGTGTTCAGACGGCTTATTCAAGCCGTAATTGCGAGCCGGATTGCGCTCGCAATTCCGGCTTGAATAAGGGGCGGGGCGGGGGCGCGGCCCGCCGGCCCCATAGACTTGCATTATCCACGGCGCGTATTGCGCCTGGATAATATGCAGGTCACTTTCTCCCCGCCCGGCGGATTCGCCGAGCGGTGAGGAGCAACGGAATCCACTGTTCTCTATGAGAACTGTGGATTACCGTAATTACTGCGATGGATTGGAGCCGTACTGCAGCGCAAATCCGGCACGCAGTACGGCGCCAATCCGCGGCGAAATAAGCTGTGTGAACGGCCCCTAACACTATTTTAGGTGGCACAGCGTGTGGTGCTATTATTTTCAAAGAGAACAGCCTGTAGCATTATTATATTCAGGGAGCACAGTGCGTTACACTCTAGGAAGCTTGTCCTAGTATAGAGGCTGAGGATCTGCTGCTAAAGTGAAAAGCCAAAGATGTCTGTAGAGGTAGCTGGAGGACGTCACGTCATGGTGGTCTAGACCAGATGGAAAAGATGCTACCTGTGGATCACAGAATGTCATTGTGTACTCTGCTTTTGATTGTATCACATTTAGGCCTCGTTCATACGGCTTATTTCGCCGCGGATTGGAGTTGTACTGCGCGCCGGATTTGCGCTTCAGTACGGCTCCAATCCGTCCCCATCATTCCGTCGCTCCTCCCCACTCGGCGAATCTGCCGTGGGGGGAGAAAGTGACATGCACATTATTTACGGTGCGTACGGTGAGGCCCCCGCCGCGCTCCCGCCCCGCCCCCGTCTCGACCCTTATTCAAGCCGTAACTGCGGGCGAAATCCGGCCCGCAATTACGGCTTGAATAAGCCGTGTGAACACAGCCTTATGCTGTGTTTACGGATAAGGTCTGCTGCATGATAGTTTGTGAAGTAAAACCCCCTAGCATATCCTTACCATTTTTAGATCTTCCTGGGAGTTCTGGTTCCCCATGGTTAAAACTGTGCCCTATACCACAGGGAACCTGTTGCTAGAAATTTGACTCCCACCCTTGATGTAGAGGACTGTGGAGATGTAACTGTATGGCTGCACAGTTCTCTCTATGATCTGGCACAGTTATTCAGTTATACTCTGTCAGATCAGTAAGGGAAGAGTCCTTGTTAACTCAGCAGTCTCCTGTGTAACTTCTCCTGCTAGGTTGTCTATAAAGTATTAAATTCAGAGCAGTGAGCCCATTATGCACCAGCCCTGGTCTTAGTATGGGCAGCTTCAGTTTTACATGTTAAAAAATTCTATAGCACATGTTAATCTGACTTGGCAAGGGGTATTTTTTTTTTCATGGAGCACTACACCACAGACATCCCAAACGCCAAGGAGGGAACCCGTTTTTAAAAATCTGTATCCAACCCCAATAGAGGGGACTGTGCTGGTGTAACTGTATAATTGCACCATTTTCTGTATAATCAGCTAGAGAAATTTAGGAGCCCATTGCCCAATACTTTGGGGGAAGAGTCATCATTGTGATAAAGGGAGACA
This sequence comes from Phyllomedusa bahiana, assembly GCA_025379985.1. Classification (NCBI taxonomy): domain Eukaryota; kingdom Metazoa; phylum Chordata; class Amphibia; order Anura; family Hylidae; genus Phyllomedusa; species Phyllomedusa bahiana. Next base: position 6,537 of record JAODAL010076489.1, on the reverse strand, counting down.
GTGGTATAGGGATCCCTATAGCTCTGCAATTAAGCGCATTTCTGTGTTATCTGCCTCTCTCATAGTGGTGATACCTTTCAATGTAATCCTGCCTTGCAATAGATACATATCTAACTATACATTCCCTTTAGGTGTCAAAATGATTCTTTATTCATCAGACCCTTTTCATAATGTAGAATAACATTATTCTAATTAGCCCAACAACTAGAAGATAAACCTCCTGTCTTTTTGTGCTGTGTAAGTCAAAGAGGCAATTCCTACATAATGCAAGGTTAAAAATGGCACTGTAGTAAAGCCAAAAGCACTATGGACTCTTTGTTTAGTGATTGCAAGGGTCACAGCCATGAAACAGCCACTAATCTGATACTGATCATCATCATCATCACAATATACCAGCTATTTCTGCCATCAAAATGCCTCTTAAGGTACCTACATCTCATTCTGCACTATAAATGTGGTTGGAAGCTAGAATGTAATCACTAGAAATTATTTTTTTCTTATTCTAGTTTTTATTGACTGATGTCAGAACTCTCTCAATTGCAGTGTAGACATTCATTAAGGCAAAGGCCAGAATTTTGGCACAATTTGTGCCAAAAATAATGCTTTACATTACGTTTATTATGTTTTAGACAGTTTCTGTGCACTTCTGTACCTCGTCCAACAAAAGGAGCGTGGCCTTGGTTAAAGTGGCGTGGCTTCACGGAAAGTTAACACAGTTTAGCATAAAACTCTGTGTGAAGTTAGACTAAACAGTCTAAACATGTTCCAGATTTATCAACACTATGATAAATGTGGTGCATTGTAAGACTGTCCAGTCTAACTTTACATTGTCTAAGTTTTATACAGTACTGATACATCTGCTCCAATGTGATCATAAAAGAAAACAAGGTCAACAAATGCAAATAAGCTTGGAGAAGCACCTTAAAATAACATCAATAATCCCATGGATGTAATATGCATCTTTTTGCTACATAGGGAAATAGATATAAGAGGTACAGAAGACAAAGATTCTTTAAGTTTCATCTGCAACATGAAAACAATGGTCCTGACAAGTCACAAACATTGCTCTTTGTATAGCAGCAGATGATGAACATACAAGCAATTTGAAAGCCAAAAACAGTGTCCTTCCACATAGTTGTGTTAATAAGGCCAGGTCCAGTGCAGGGTTTGGGGTGGTCCGAACTCTACGCTGGATTCCCCGTACACCGTTGAGGTGTCTCCACATGTTACTGCTCTTTGGAAGGGTTGGTAAGTCGTGGTGCACCCTAATGGGAAATAAGTCCAGAGAGTTAGGGGTCTACAGTAAAGCAGATCACTTCTTTAATGAAGGAACTCAAAACAAGGCAAGACACTGATCAGCTTCTCCAGTCTCCTTCCTAGTAGACAAAGACTCTATGCTGAGGAAAGGTTTGGACTAGCTGTCCCCCTCTCTTTCAGAAGGCTGGTTTGCTGGCCCAAGCACTGGTGTCCCAAGTTCTGTAACTCAGTCGTCTGGCTGGCTTCCAGGTCAAAAGTCTGGTGACCCAGGATATGTAGCCTGGTATCTTTAGAATCATCATCTGGTTGCACAAGCAAACACCTGAGGGTTCTGATTGCGAGCCTTTTATACAGTTTCTAGATGATCTAAAATCTTCTAATGGGATGGGTGGAGTGGAGAAGTGCAACCGTTGCAAAAAGGTTGCTACAACTTCGGTCTTTCATTCATTTGTATAGATCTTCCATTATGGCCTATGGGAGTGTCTCAGTATCTTTTCCAGACAGTGCAAAGGTAACTGCCTGAGTTTTTCCCGCTAAAATTGTCCACAGTCCAAAGTACGCTTGGCAATAACAACTTTCGGACCACCACTAAGCACCAAACAATTATATAAAATTTTGGAAATACTAATGCCAAATTGTGAGGTCAGCTGTCAGCACCGGGCAAGTTCTGGCCCACTGGAGCGAGAAGGGCCCACTGCTGCTCTTTGCTCTAAATTTACATCATGTGTAGTTTGCACAAACACTGCAGTGGGTTTGCAGATTAACTTGTACACTGAAGTGTATTAGAGTTCACCAGATGATAGAATATGTTCTATATTCCGGTGGAGGTCTGCGGTTAAGAAATACGACAATAGAGAATTAGAGCTGTGTAGACTACAGCAGGATTTTCTATTGCTGTCTATGGGGCACTGGTTACAGTCAGATTTTCTCCGGATTATAAAAACTGAATCTGCCGAAAATCGGACCAGAAACCAGTGCTGTGTAGATGGCTTTAGGCTGGCTGATTTTATGAGATGGTAAAACCCTTTTAATAAGAGCTGCATGTGTAATAGCGTTTCGTCTCACATCATTGGCTTGGCGAACAGAGTCTTTTCAACTTAAAAGGTTTCCCTATAATACAATGTTATGGTAGACTGCTGTAATATACCGCATCAGTCCTCTGGGAACCTAGACGATCCAAAGAATGAAAAGATAAAGGATCAGTCACTATTTCTTCCATGTGTAGGAAGATACAACATGGCTCATTTCAAGTTAACATGATCGCTGGGAAAAACTATTAAGGATTCTAGGGAATGCTGTGATTTGCAGATGTTGCAAACCCCCCTCCCTATGATCAGAAAGTGACATGATATCCTACGCAGTCACTTACTATGGTGGAAAACCCCTTAACCTCTCAAGGACCACAATACGTCGTTTGTTGGCAGAACAACAGTACCATGTGCTGGTTAAAGCAGCAGCTCAGGTGTCTGATGAGAGCCAGTACCCTTCTCTAATGGCAAAGAGTGGACAGACCTCAGATCTGACCTGTTAAACTGCTTATATGCCACAGTGAATAGTGACCATTGCATCTAAGCAGTTTTAGAGAGAGGTGGTTCCCTTTCTTACCCCATTGACACTCCCTGCAATGTGTTCCCAAGGAGCTGATGGTTTTACATGGTAGCCGGGGATCTAATGAAGGCTTGTGGTATGGATTTTTTGTTTGCTCTTTAGGTCCTGTCAGAGGTAGGACCCAATAGGATGCCTGGCAGTATTACACCGACAGGTATAATTTAATGCACTCCATAAGTAATGCGGTGTATTATATGAGCAATCAAATGATTGTATGTTTAAAGGGGTTGTCTCACTACATTGATTCATCTTACCTCGGTCCTGTTTTTTTGGTTTCATGTTGAATTCAGGGGCGTGTTTACTGGCTTTCACTAGGCTGCAGTAGAAGCCAGGTCTGTAGCCAGGGGCGTCGCTAGGCATTTTTATTCGGGGCTCGTGCCCCGAATATAATGCCTGCTGCCCCGAATCTTTATTTTTCCCCGCCGGCATACAGTAACGCAGGGGGGCGCGCATTGTTGTTCTCTATGAGAACTAAGAGCGGTGCGGGCGGCTACTGTATTCATTGTGTGCCGCTGGGGATTCCTGTAGGCTGCGCAGGGTTAGGAGGAGAGCAGCGTACCTCCTATGCTGATTGTAAATTATACTGTCATGTCTGGTGGGGGCAATATAATTTACCTGCACAGTAACTGTCAGCTCTGTGGGATATATGCAGCTACTTTACAGGGGCACTATATACAGCTACTTTACAGGGGCACTATATACAGCTACCTTACAGGGGCACTATATACAGGCTAACCTTACAGGGGCATTATATACATTACCTTACAGGGGCACTATATACAGCTACCTTACGGGGCATTATATACATCTACCATACAGGGGCACTATATACAGCTACCTTACAGGGGCCCTTTATATACATCTACCTTACAGGGCACTATATACAGCTACCTTACAGGGGCATATATACATCTACCTTAAAAGGGGCTCTATATACATCTACCTTACAGGGGCACTATATACAGCTACCTTACAGGGGCATTATATACATCTACCTTAAAAGGGGCACTATATACAGCTACCTTACAGGGCACTATAAACAGCTACCTAACAGGGTCATTATATACATCTACCTAACAGGGGCATTATATACAGCTACCTAACAGGGGCACTATTACAGCTACCTAACAGGAGAATTATATCAGCTACCTAGCAGGGGCATTCTATACATCTACCTAACTGGAGCACTATATACAGCTACCTTACAGGGGCATTATATACAGCTACCTAACAGGGGCACTATATACAGCTACCTAACAGGGGCATTATATACATCTACCTAACAGGAGCAATAAATACATCTACCTAACAGGGGCATAATATACATCCCACCTAACAGGGCATTATATACATCTACCTAACAGGGGCACTATATACAGCTACCTAACAGGGGCATTATATACATCTACCTAACAGGAGCATTATATACATCTACCTAACAGGGGCATTATATACATCTACCTAACAGAGGCATTATATACATCTACCTAACAGGAGCGTTATATACATCTACCTAACAGGGGCATTATATACATCTACCTAACAGAGGCATTATATACATCTACCTAACAGGAGCGTTATATACATCTACCGAACAGGGGCATTATATACATCTACCTGAGAGGCAATATATACAAATTAAACCCGTGGGCATTATTATACAGTTTCCTATCTATGGAAGGACATAATATATAGCTACTTAAGGGCTTATAAACAGCTACTTAAGGAGGGGACCTATATACTTATTTACTATAAAAACTACAAAAACTATGACCATACAGAAATAGGAACGGTGAGGAGCGTGGAAAAGTGAGGATTTTAAGATGTGTTTTGATAAATTCTGCAGAGACGAGTAATGACGGGACAAGTCATCATGGCAGTCTGGGCATAAGGAAGAAAACAAGGGGAAGTGACCACTGCCAGTAACTACACTATAATTACTAATATGTCTGTAGAGCCTGTGTACAACTGGTAGCACTGTGGGGTGCTTGCATGTGCTCATGCTCTGTCAGTATTATTTGGTCCTTTACGCAGTGGTAGAAAATTGGTATTGATGTTCTTGGAATTTTATGGTATTTTTTATAAAACAGTATGGCAGTGATATGTGTGGTTTATCTGTTCCATGTATCGGTGTATTATCTGGTGACCGTATTGTTTGGAGGTGTTACACTAGTGTATATAAATGAGTGGTTTTGAAAAGGCAATTTGTCAGCGCTGACTTTCCTTGTACAGTGACTGCTGAGATGATGGACAGGATGTATGTGAAATTTACAGAAAATCATTGACAGAAAAATATATACAGAAGTTCACAATGTGGCGTGAAAAATACTGTGTGAACCCCGCTATTCTGAGCAAAACATAACACACAGGGCCCGGGCCCCGGATGTTTTAGGACCCTAGCAACGCCCCTGTCTGTAGCTATAGCAACCAGTGCTGGCAGCCTATCAGGAGAGATCAAACAGGTCTGTAGCAGGGACGTAACTACCGGGGTAGCAGGGGTAGCAGTTGCTACGGGGCCCCTGCGCTTAGGGGGACCCCGGGGAAGCTGCTACCGCTTCCGCTACCCCGGTAATGGCGCTCCTGGGCCCGCCGGCAGTGAACTTAACAGTTCACTGCGGCGGGCGGGGAGCTGCGGGGCCCGGCGCATACTCCCTCTGAATGCCCGGGCCCCGCGGCCTGAGCGTTCAGAGGCAGCGCTGGCTGGAGCTAGCAGAGCGGAGCGCCGATCGCTCCGCTCTGCTACTTCCCCTGCCGGCGCTCTGTGGTCACGTGGGCGCGCGCGCGGTGACGTCACATCACCGCGCTGCCCGCGCAATGCGCAGAGGCTGCAGGGAGAGCAGCAGAGCAAGCGGCGCATCGGGGGAGTGTGGACCGAGGTGAGTAAGTGATTTCTTATTTTACCTACCCCATATGCCTGCCTATACACCCCCATATGCCTGCCTATACCCATAGTTGCCAACTTTTGAAAATGAAAAAGCAGGAGATGTTAGTGGGCGTCGCGCGTAGCGCGCTGCAGAAAATATTTGCATGGCCACGCCCATCTTGACGGTATGCCACGCCCCTTCAAAAAGCCACACCTACTCCACCTAACTGCATAACGGCTTTGGAAGAAAGCCAGGTAGATGCCCTTATAGCCAGGTAGTAGCCCCCCATAACCAGGTAGTGCCCCTTACAGGCAGGTAGATGCCCTCTCTGTAGCCAGGTAAAGCCAAATTTGTAGCCAGGTAGATGCCCCCTTTGTTAGCCAGGTAGATGCCCCCATTGTTTGCCAGGTAGTGCCCCATATGTTGCCAGGGAGTGCCCCCTCATTTGGCCAGGTAGATGCCCCCATGGGTTGCCAGGTAGTGCCCCCTCTGTTGCCAGGTAGATGCCCCCATTGTTTGCCAGGTAGTGCCCCCTCTGTAGCCAGGTAGTGCCCCCATCGTTAGCCAGGTAGTGCCCCATTGTTAGCCAGGTAGTGCCCCCATTGTTTGCCAGGTAGTGCCCCTCTGTAGCCAAGTAGTGCCCCCCTCGTTAGCCAGGTAGTGCCCCCATTGGTAGCCAGGTAGTGCCCCCATTGTTAGCCAGGTAGTGCCCCCATCGTTAGCCAGGTTTGTGCCCCCATACCCCCCTTGTTAGCCAGGTAGTGCCTCCATTGTTGCCCGATAACCCCCTTGAGCCAGGTAGTGCCCC
>JAODAL010076488.1:0-13609 GCA_025379985.1 Phyllomedusa bahiana | reverse complement strand
GTCGGGTCACCACCATGCCATCCCAAACTTTTTTTTGGGGCCTGATATGGGGTTTTGGGCGGGGATTTATACCTTCATTTGGGGCCCTTTTTGGGATAGCCTAGTGATGAGCGTTTTGGCCCAAATAATCTGATTTGAGAAATTTTCCAATTTTGGGAATCACTCCCGATTTTCGATTTTCATTGCGATTAACCTGATCCCATTAAAGTCAAGGGAAGGGGAACACCACTTCATTTTTACCCCCAAAACAATGGGGTGAAGCTGGAATTAACATCCACAACAGAAAACGGGGATACATGGTACATCTTAGTCAAGACAATTGGGCTAAAAAACACAGCAAAAAATTCACAGGCTAAAATAACCAATCATTCAAGGGCTAACCGAAAAATGGGGACGGTGAGCCACAAGGTACAGCGTTAGCACTGCTACGGGCCACTTGGACACAAAAAAACACCGGTTTTGGAAAGGCACGGGGAACGGCAGAGCCCCCTATCACTTTTTGCACCAGGCCCAAAAATTTTGCATATAGTGGGCAGCAAAACACCCAACGGGGAACCAGGGGTTCACGGGCAGAGCCCCAATGGTGGGGCGTAGACCAGGGCTGCCGCAGTCATCTTTTAACCTTTCATGCCCATGCGCAAAATCAAAGGGGGTTACCCACTCATTAACCCCTTTTTTTAAAAAATTCACCAGGCCCTTTTTGTTTTTTAAACCCCTGACAGAAAAAATTGCCCTATTGGCACCCCTGGCATCCATTTTAAAAGTACCCTGACCCCAAAACCAAAAAAATGCCCTTATGGCTTTCAGAATAAAAATTTGCAAAAAAAATTTACTATTTTAAAAAACATTTTTTTCCAATGCTCTGCTGCTACTACTGCGGCACTGCCTTTCACTGCTGACGTTGCTGACTTCCTTCCACCATAATTAGAACGTGAAAGACCCAAACACAGCTTCGTTTTGGTCAACGAGGCCTTCTAAATTCCTGCATTCACTGTCAAATGAAGTGGTTTTGAAGGAAATTCTGACTTTTGATTTGGAACTGGAAAAAGGGAGGGGGGACACCCATAAGCCTGTTAATTTTGATGGCCTTGAACATGGGAAATAACTTTTTTCAATAAACCTTTACTTTTATTTTTTTTTTACAGCGCATGACCCCAAAACCACCAGATGCCCTAGGACCGTCAGAATAAAAAGTGTCAGAAAAAAGAAGTATTTGAACCACTATTTTAGTGAACGGGACATTACTATCCCTGTTTTTTTCCCCGCAGCCTGACCCCAAACCTGCACAGATCCCTTATGGACCCCTAAAAAGTGCCGGAAAAACAAGAAATTTGAATAAATTTTTAGTGACGGCATTGACTATGCCACCTTTACCACAGAGACCCCAAAACCCGCACGACCCACAATTAGAAATGCCGAAGATAAAGTATTTAACCATTTTTTTAGTAAACGGACATTGCTACCCCCTGTTTTTTCCGCAGCCTGACCCCAAAAGCCGCACAATGCCCTTATGACCCCAAAAAAAAAAGTGCCGAAAAATATTTTTTTTAACACATATTTTAGTGAACTGGACATTGACTATCCCTGTCCTTTCCCGCAGCATGACCCCAAAACCTGCATGACCCACAGATTAAAAAGTGCCGGAAGATAAAAGTATTTGAACCACTATTTTATTGAACTGGACATTGACAATCACTGTCCTTTCCCGCAGCATGACCCCAAAACCCGCATGACCCACAATTACAAAGTGCAGGAAGATAGAATATTTGAACCAAAAAATTTAGGAAAGGACATGACTACCCTGTCCTTTCCCGCAGCAGCCCCCAAAACCCCCCCAAAATTGCTTTATGGACCCTCACAAAAAATTCTCAATAAAAATTTTTAAACTATTTTAAAAAACTATTTTCCAATGCTACTGCTGCTGCTGCTCAGCTATTTTCCCATTCACGCTGTCCTTGCTAATTTTTGTTCCACTGTAAAATTTTAGAAGGGAAGATGAGGCAACAGATGTCCCCATTGGTCAACGAGTGTCTAAATCCTACATTCTGCTGCAAGGGGTTGAAGGAATTTTGCTTTTAAGGAGGTGAGGTTTGGAACGTGGATCACGGATTTTTCAGCGGCAGGGCCGGACTTAGAGTGGGTCGGGAAAAGGGGGCTGCCGTCAGTCATCTTTTAACACGGAGGTTTTCAGCTGGCGGGGCCGACTAAGGGTGTGGGAACCCAAGTTCCGTCAGTCACTTTTAACACGGAAAAAATGCCCTTAACGCAGCAAGCTGACAGTGGGGCCGAAGCGGGTGGAAATCCCGGAATGTGAGCTAAGACCTGACCCCTAAAAAAACATAAAACCCCGGGGTAGGCTTGAGAAATTTCTGCCCCATAAAGCACTTTCCCCCCGTATGAGGTGGATAATTGACTTTCCTTTTAAACGCGGAGGTTACGCTCCAGTTCCACCCAGGTCCCTTTTTCTTGGCTTTCTTTTTCTCATTTTACTGAACATGCTGGAGGAAATTATTTCTGTTCTTGCGGTGGCGAATGTGCTCCATATGAACATTTTTTAACTATATAAATAGTAAAAAGATTAAAACAGAAAATGTTGGCCCTTTGAAAAATACTGAGGGAAACAGTAGAGGGTAAAGAGAAAAAAGCAAACCTATTAAACATTTTTTTCTCCACTTTTAATTTACCGAGGGGGATGAGTTTCCCCTTTTTGATAAAGCAAAGGGAGGAGGTAAACCCCCAACTTAAATTTTCTTGTCAAACCCCAAAGGAAGAAGTGAAAGCTCCGCCTTGGGAAATTAAAAAAGACAAATCCCCAGCCCCTGACCCCCTTTTCCCCTAAGGGATTAAAAAATGGGGTTAGATGGGCCCCTTTTTTTTTTTTTTTTAAAAAGTTTTTTTTTTTTAGGGTTTAACATACTTCAAATTACAAACGTTTGAATAAAGGCAAAAGAAATAGGTAAACATTTTTTCATTTTGTTTGTGAAATAATTTTCATTATAAAAAATTATAAACAACTCTTTACATCAAAAATTTAAAATTCTCAGTTTTGAAAAATTGTGAGACAGTTATTTAGAAACACTTAGTTGTTGTTCATAACGCACTTTTTTTCATTCCCAACAAGATAGTGAAAGAAAACACAAAAGACAATACAAGACGGAAACAAACACAGGGGAAAGGGGGCGAGAAAAAAAAATTCTCTTGTTTTTTGGGAAAATAGTAAAACCCAAGAAAAAAACCCAAAAAAAAACGTCAGGCCTCAATTTAAAATTCGTTCTTTATAACATATTGCCCCAAAGGGCAACCAAACACCTCAAATTATCATAGTTTTATTGTTTTTTTTGGCTTTTTAATTTTCCTTTCTTCTCACAGACTTGAGCCTTTGATAAACATCCCTTTAAAACTCGGGGGGTTTTGGCACGCTTCCAAAAAGATGCAATAAAAATCGGGCCGCTGCCCAAGTGCTCAGTTTTAAACCCAAAAGTTGTTTTTTCTTCACTCGGGGAAATAAGTTTAAAAGGGGGAAAAGGGGAAAATTCCCTCCCCGCAAGCTTTTTTCGAATTGCGCACCTCTCCCCCAATAGCCTTTGAATTTTATGGCTTTCCCAGAATTTAGGGGTTAACACACCCCCTGTCCCCTGCACCCTCAACACCGTCGGGGATCAAAGGGGTTTAAGTTTGTGCACCCGTGATGTGGATTAAATCCCATACCCTCAAGATTTTTTTTTTTGATTTTCTGTAAGGTGGGAAAATTAGGGTTTTTGAGCCGTTTTTTTTTCCTTTTTGGGATCCCCTCAGCCTCGGTTTTTGCCTGCCAATGTTTTTTTTCCTTTTTAGAATATATGGGTGAATGAAAGGGGCCCCTTTGGGCGGGGGGTTTTGTAGTATGGAGTATATATCTGATACCCGGCCCCTTTTATTTTTGAGGAGGACGTTTTACGATTTTTAAAAATCTAGTCGGAAAGGGGACCTTGGTGGACTTTAAGTGGGGTTTTGGCCAAAAAATTTTGAGATCTGCAGATATGAGTAAATGGAAACCCCTGGAATCGAAAATTTTTTTTTTGCTTTGACCCTATCAAAGATAGGACCTGCCTAGATCAAACGACCAAAATTCGAAAACCCGAAATTTCTATGTTCAAACCGGGGTCTCCTTTGGGGGTTTAAACCAATACTATCGGGTTAGTAGGGGGTTTTAAAATGGGAAGGAGTCATAGCAGATTGAGCTGAGCAAAGGCCGAATTTTGGGCCCCCCCTCTTCCATATCGTCCAAGCCCTTGCTTTGGGGCCCTGAAAGTCTAAAAAGGTTGCATATGGGACGTTCCCCAAACCCAAAAAGAGTTTGGGTAAAACCCGGTTTTTTTACCCACAGTTTTTCAAATCTGGGCCCACATTAAGTCCCAAATAGAAGACCATGCTGGAATTTTTGTGGACTGTAAAGGGCCCAAAAAGTACTTGACTATGTCAGGAAACCGCCCCCCTTTCCCCCCCTTTTTCCCCCAACATCATAGTCGGGCCCCCAAACCCTATGCCCTTTTTTTGACCAATAAATTTAAAATTTTAGAGGCTTGTTTTGCCTTAAAGTCTTTTAGGGGGGCCCGGGTTTTCGGTAAAAGGCTTCGAATAAGTATGGGAGTTTGGGGCAGTAGTGTCTTTTACTGCTGAGTTTTTTAATTAAGGGGGACAATGGAAAAGGCATCCACTTTTTTCCAAAAGGGATTTTAACTCATTTTTATATCAAGGGGAAATTCCCTTTAAAAAAAGATGGGAAATAAAGGGGGGTTAAATGTATTTCCCGGGTATTAAAGGGAGCCCCGGCTTCCAATTTAAGGGTAGTTTTTTTTCAGAGATAAAAAATTCTTTGGTTCATTTTGAGAGGTAAGGCCTCTCTTTTGGAAATTTTTAATTTTAAAATCCAATGGGTTTATGGGAATTTGTGGAGGAGTTCTTTTGGGTTAGGAAGGGGGGGTTGTGGAGAAGTCAGGGATAACAAAAGGGCGTCACCAAAATTTAAGGCCCAGCTTAATTTTTTTCTGTTTAAAACAACCCCCCTTGATTTTTGGGGTCCAGGCGCACAAACGCTCCCGGGGGTTTTTCTACAAGAGGAAAAAACGGAAGGGAGACGGGGGCACCCTTAAACGCGTCCCGTTCGAGTTTGAAATAGGGGGGAATGGGTTATAGGAAATTTTTAAATTAAAAGCAGTGGGTGTGAGTATAGAGAGAAACAATGCTTAAAGGGAAAGGGCCCCGTTACCGAACTCCTGTAAAAGGGACCCCCCTAAAAGGGCCCCAAATGATGGGGTTTAAAACCCTTTTTCGGCATTTTAGATTAGAAAAAAAGTGATTTATCCTTTTTAAATTTCCCGAAATTAAATTTGGTTAAATTTTTTTCTTGGTTTTAAAATCTCCTCCTTGTCTAAGAATTACAAACCCCCTTTTGGGCCCTTATGTACTAGTGAGGTAACCCCCACAGCAAAACCTTTTTGCAAAAAATTTTTGTGAAAATTTTAAAGGGTCCGTTTTAAAGAAGTGCGATGGGGCGTAATTAGACCCTTTCCAATTGGGTCTTTTTTTGGGTTTTGGAAGCAAAGTTATGTATGAGTGAAAAAATGATTTTGGGTCCCCGCGCCCCCTTCCCGTACAGCATTATACAAATCTATTTGGTACTGTTTTAAATTTTGGGGATTAAAAGTTTTATAAAATAGGTATGTCAATCCGTTCCCCCAAAGTGATTCCCCGTGGGTAATGTTTTAAGACTTTTTCCCAACTCCTCAGATGTTATCCTAGAAAAATTGAGAGAACCCTGCCCCCCCCAGGGTTTAGGGTCGGAGGTGAATGAGGCCCAAAAATTGTTGCAGTACCGCATTTTTTCCCGATTTTTCCCTGGGAGAGATGGGGAAGGGTTTTTAAAAAGACCTGTAAATATTTGTGAAAAAATTTTGTCCTTTTTTCCCCTGGGGGTTCATAAGAATGTGCCCCTTTGCTATCTTTTAGCGTCTGAGTGTTGCGAGTTTTTGATATCTCGCGTTGTCGGTAATAGTGAGGGGGGCCTTATTCCCCCCCGTTATAATATTTTTGTTTAAAAATACCCCAAATTTTTTTTTTCGTTTTTTTCCCTTTTCCCAAAACTCTTAAGTTGGGGCCTGAGATTACTTTTTTTCAAAGTGGGGGTTTAAAAGGCTCGTCCCCAAAGGAGGACCCAAGTTTATTAACTGTGATTGAAAATTTTTTTTCTTTTTTTAGATTTAAATTCTTTTTGACTCGCGGGGCCTATGGCTATACACCATCCCCCATCACAGCTTTGTACTTCCCGAGACTGACGGGGAAAAGAACCGGCCTTCATTGTTAGAAAAATAATCCTTTAAAGGGTTTTGTTTTAAAAACCCCCCCCTCCGTTTTTGGGGGTGTTTTATAAGGTTCATTCGGGTTCCCCCCAAGGGCAATTTGCAAATTTGGGAGTATTGTTTTTTTGAGGGAAGTGTTATAGGTCGTGATCAGACCATGTAAAGATTTTGCCCGTGAACCCCATGGCCCCCAAAGCAAAAATTTTTCCCCAAGGAAATAGTCTACCCGGGAAGGGGTTTGATGGGGGAGGGGGGGAAAAAAAAAAGTATAGGATCTTTCCCCGTGGGTGATAAATTTCCCCCAAACCCGGAATAAGGCATTTTTCCCGGTTCAATTTCCTAAATTCTCTAGATATTTGGGGCCCGGGTTTGGAGTGAAAGGAGCGCGTTGGTTGAAAACTATCTGCTTTCTGAGAATGCTACTTTGAAGTCCCCCCAAAAATTATTAATTTTAAGGATTGGATCTTTTAAATTTTAAAGGGAAAAAACCCTTTCAAAAAAGGGAATTTTTGGGAGAAGTTGGGTGCTATACATTACATATTGAAAAAGGGTGCCCCTAAGTATTTACCATGTAGAATAATATATCTCCCAAATTAAATCATCTTTACAGACTGCGGTACTTGAAACTGACAGTTATTAAAAAGAAAAAGGTTTATGGCCACTCCCCCCTTCTTTTTGTTTTTGGAAGGGGTTGAAAGCTTTTGGGGTATAGACTCCTGGAAAGGAGGTTTCCCCTTCTGATTAAAATGTGTCTCCTGGAGGAGAACTTATCCCCTTTTAATTGTTTTAATTCTAAAAAAATTATCTTTTTTAGCGGGGGAAATTTAAAGGGACCTTTGAGTTTAGTGACACAAAAATTAGCCATCATAAAAGATTTAAATTTGGGAAAAACCCAAAACTTTTAAATTTTTCCCCCCCAAAATAAACCGAACATAACACAGGACACAAGGGGGAAAGGGGGTATAGATTTAGAAAAACATTGCAAAATAAAACCCATTGATGAAAAATTGTGATAAAAAAAATTTAAAAAAAAAAAAAAAAAAAACCGGTTGGGAAAAACAGAACGAGAAAACTCTGGATTTGGGGGGGGTAACTTGGAAGAGGGGAAAAAAATACTAAAAAAAATTGTGCAAATGGGGAAAGATTTAATGGGCTTTAGTTTCTCCAAAACAAAAAAAAGGGAACGACCGGAGACCTGGGATCCCAAAACTACCCTTAGTGGGGAAGAAAGTAAAAGGCATTTCCCAAGGTGACCCCTTGAGCCCCCTAATTTTTTAAGTTGTGGGTCTGGGGAAAAACGCATTGAAAGCCAAAAGGCACCCATGCCAAGTGCCCCCCCCCCACACCCCCCCCCTGACACCCAATTTTTTGGAAGCTGATATGTGCAAAAATAAAAATGCATATGTTTCAAAACCCGGGATTTCTTAAAAAAATAACCTATGTGTAAAAAGAATTGACATGGCCCTTTTAGATCAAAACCCAACCCCAGAAAAGGGGAAAAAAACCCTTTGGGTTAACATAGTTAGAAAATACTCAAGTTGTTAGGGAGATCAAAACCCCCCGGGTAAAATTTGCCCCCCTAAAATTCTAGGAAACTCTTTTCCTTTTTTCCCCCGGCGGGGGGGTTCCCAATCTATGGGGGCTGACGAAGGCATTTTGAGCTCCCAGTCCGGGTACCCGGAGCATGATTCCAGTTGCTCGCAGGAAATTTTTGTAGACCCCCAAAATGCAAATTCCAGCCACCGCTTAATTTACCTTCTTTGCTAGCATTTAGTGCAAAGGGAAACCCCCCCATCGGGAAAAATTATGGAAAGACGTTTTAGAGTCCCCCAGCAAGGGCTTCAGGCATCCCCTTTTTGGCAAGGCATCCAGGAAAGATTGGATAGAGTGGGAAACGGGGACCCCCAAAGTTTTACGTTCTTTAAGGGGTCTGGCTTTTTGCATTATGCGTTCTTTTAAATTCGGGAAATCTTGTAGACAGCAGATTATGTCCCCCGGGTTTTGGGTTTGGGGAAAGATTTGGGTTTTAAACACGGGTGCTCTTTTCCAGTTTTTTTGGAGAGATGGGGGGTTCGCCCCGGGGAGTTAAAGATAGTAGTGAGTATATTTCTTTCATCTTTAGATCCCTTTGGGTTCGGGGAAAACCCCCGCAAATCTTTATGTTTTACGGGGTCCCCTGTTGTCAAGACCTCGAGTTGTTTTGTGTTATCTCGGGTCAATTGAACTTGGAAGGGAAATTGTGTTAAATCCTTTACATATTTTTGAAATTTCGTCCTGGCTCCCTTTCCCGGGTTTGTCAACCCCCTCTGCCATTATCTTGAGGGCGGGTGCCCGCGCAATCTCAGATTTGCCGTTTCTTTAAGTTTGACACCAGGGTTTAAAGGGATTTTTCCAAAAAGTTTTCCCTTCTGGGCCTTTTGGGGGGGTGACCAGTTTACCCTATCGGAGCTTTTTCCCGTATAGATTCAGAGGAGGGGGGGCCCAAAGACGATCAAAGGGGAAATTTTTTTGCCTGAATTTGGGGAATGCCCTGGGCCTGCCATGGTCGCCCCCAATTTTTGGGGGATTCCCGAAAAGAATTTTTTTTCCCACGTTTGGGGTTTTTATGGTTTTTTTTATGAATAAAAAATGTGAGGAGCAGAAGCAAAAGGGGGGGTCCAGTAGTGAATTAGACTGTAAATCTTGGGGTTGCCCATTTGTGTATCCCCCTTTCCCCGATCTAACCCCTTTTGTTGTATCAGGGTGTATTTTGTGAGAGCAAAAGGATCTTTTCAGCGCTGTTTTTCTGTATTGGTTTAAAGGAAAGGTGATATTTGGGATATTAAAGGGCCGGTCACCCCTGAAAAATCTTTTAAATGGGGCGCGGGGCCAATTTTTGGGTTTCTTTTTTTTATACTTTGGATGGCCCCCAAATACCCCCCTTTTTACCTGTTTAAACCCAAAATTTCCTTTGGGGGTTTAATTTTAAATGGCCCTTTTTTTTTCATTGCTTTTATTTTTTTGTTTTTTGCCAAGGGTAGCGCCGTGCGGCTTATTTATGGAGAACCCAAAATGGCCGCCCCCCGGGTCTGTGCTGCTGGGAAGGCGGCTCCCCGGTTCCCTTAAATTTTTAAAAGCTGGGGCCAAGGAAATCCTTTGGAACAAGGGGCCCTTATCAGGTTTGGGGAGAGGTTAAAAAATATCTCCCTAGGGTTTTCGACCTTTAAAAATTCATTGGGGTGTGTCCCCCCCGGGCCCTGCTCCAGGACGCTCAGACCCCCAGCAGTGCGGCTCCCCCTTGACCCAGGAACCTCGCAACGGTTCCCCCAGGCAGCAAAAAGGGGAAGCCAGTCTCCTTCAAGGGGTCTGGTTTCCCCGGAGTTCCGCGGCCACAAAAGCCGGGTGCGCCGGGGGGGCCTCCCTCCCCCTCCGCGCCCAAAGCCCCCTTTCACCCCGATTTTTCCCCAGTGCGGCCTGGAAAGCCCGGGGGAAAACCACGCGCTCCTCTTGGAGCCCCCTTTGGGCCAACAGTCCCCTTTGGGAAAACCCGGTTTGTGTTCAGTTTGGGGCCGGGCGCTGTTAGGTTTTTGTCCCGGGTTTCCCCTCGGCCAGGTTCAATGGGCCCCGCTTCCACTAAAAAATACCCGGGTCCTTTTAGAGGCTCCCTTATGGGCCAAATTTTCTCGGCGCCAAGCCACCCCCCAGTTTTTTCAGGGATTTTATAATACCCCCATCCCCCAATTCTCCTATACAAATAAATCTATTCTTAAAAAGTTGGGTTTGGTTGGGGAAAATTTATTTTGAGTGGGAAAAGTTAATTTTTTCAGTTTTTTGGGGTTTAAAACCCTTTTAAATACACTGTTGTTAATTGGGCATACAGATAAAACCCGGGAAAAAAAGTTCCTCTGTTTCTAAATCTTACTCAATCCAAAAAAGTGTAATTTTGCCAGTTTTTAAATCCAATAATGCTAAAATTTTACCGTGCATTAAATTTTGATCCACATTTTATTGTGGGAGAGGACTACAGTTTGTTTTTCCCGTTTTGCCCCCTAGGGGGGAGTCATCCTGGTAGGAGTGCCCCCAAGAGCCGGTCCCTTGGGGGGGGGGTGGCAAGCTTTTCTGTACAAACTAGGTTGCTTTACAGGGGTATGTAGCATGGATGAAAATCCACCCCTTATGGGGGTTTTTTTCCCTGGAACAACTGGGAGATGGGGGGGGGTGGGTTTTTTCCCAAGTTTCCCCGGTCCCAAGGGTTTCCTGGGCTGGGTTTGGGGGAAAATCTCTGGATGGCTTTAAAAAGCCTGGCTTTCCCGGGGATTTGGGGGGGCGTGGTCTGTTACCGGATGATGGAGCAGCAGAGTAAGGAGAGAGTTTTGGCCCCCAAAAGGCTTTAGGGGGGAAGCCCATGCCCTTTGGTGAGGGCCCGAGGTTATTGGTGGTAAATGGATGCTAGGTCAGGGCCCCATATGGAGGGACTAAAAGTGTGTAATCATTTGGGCCCGTGACCTGAGGGGTTTTGTTTTATTTTTGTTTCGTCTGCCCCTTAAAAAAGCTGGTTGAGGTAAATTTTTAAAACTGCTTCGGTTTTGGGGTAAGTTTTTGCCTTTCCCCCTACCAAAGCGGGGGGGCCTTCCCCAGCTAAGACCCCCTGAAGGGGCTGTACAAGGGTGGCGGTGGGCAAGGTGAGGCTTTTTCCCCTATATATATTAAATAATATATATATATATAATTATAAATATAAATCTTTTTCGATTTTTTTTTACTTTAAACTTTTGCCAAAAGGCAGATAAAAAAATTTGGGTTTTAAACCCTGGTGAGAAAAAAGATGGTTAAACGAGCAAGGAGGGGGGTTTTTGGGAAATGAAGATAGGGGGGATGAGACAAGGCACTCCTTTTAGGTTCCAGACAACCCACAAGCGAACACATGGTCAGCCAGGGGCTGTCCCTCCCGTCACATTGCTCAGTTCCCCCCTTTTTTCATTTTTGAACAGCATGCAAATCTCTTTTTCAGTGGGTGTAAACCGGGTTTTAACCCCATTCTTCCTCTCATCATGGCCCCAAGTGTCATCATCAGCCCAAACCGAAGCAAACAAGGGCCAAAAGCTTGGGGCCCCTTTGGGAAAAAATGAAATGCCCCCCTCCTTAACCCCTGGTTCCCTTTCCAAAACCGGGGTTCCCTTTTTTTGAATTCCAAAAAAGGGGTTTTTTGGGGGCCCCCTTTAAAAAAATGCCAAGGGGCCGTGCGGCTGCTTCCCCTTCACCCCCTATAAATACGCCCTGCCCGCTGAACCCCCGTGTTCCCTGTTTGGGGGGCGTTTTTGCTGCCACCCAATATACCCATTTACAAAGCTTTCAACCCGAGAGTAACCCCTTGGGGAAGTTCCCTTCCCCCCCCCTTCCCCCCCAAAAATTAAAAATTTGGTTTCCCGGCCCTTTACCATGTGCCCTTTCCTATCCCGGGGTCCTTTTGTGTCCAAAAAATGGCTTTTTGGGGCCCCCCCAGGTGCAGGGGACCATGCAGCTAATACCGCTGCACCTCTTTTGCTACGCCCTGCTTTCAAAGTGTCCTCATCTTTTCAGTTACCCTTTAAAGAATTTAAATATTTTAGCCTTTTCAATTTTTTTTTAAATAATGCAAAATTATGGGAAACGCACTACGGCCCCCCAGCAAAAAAATGGCTAAAAATGCCCCAAAATGATTTCAACAGACCGTCCCCTTGGGTGGTTTAAATCACAATCCCCCCCAAAATGTCCAAATAACCAAACATTCCCGGACTTTAGCATCTTCATAAGTGGGTTTTTTTATTTTACTTCTGTGAGAAAACACAAAGCACAACGTTTTTAGCCCTTAAAACCAGTGGGCCCTTTTTCAAACATAAAAAACATTTAAAATGGGATTTGGGGCAGCATACAAATCCCCCCTAGTACTTCCCCTAATTCAAGTGAAACCCCTGATATATCAAAAAAACACCTTAAATTTCCAACCCCGTATACATTAAAAAACCATAAATTTGTTAAACAACTAAAATGCAAAAAAAGGAGTCCAGCTCACCCCCCTTTGTCAATAAAGGAAGCAAACCCGGGGCCCCTGGTTTAAAACCCCCACGTACTAAAAAAATTAAAAAAAAGAGGAAAAAGGGCCAGCTTCCAAAAAACAAAAATTTTATTTTTGCCCAAAATTTAAAAACCAAAAATTTGGGGCAAAAAAAGGGCAAAAAACCCGGAAAATCCCCCTTTAAAAGTGTTTAGGTTGCAACAGCCCTTTTTATACACATTTCTCTAAAGAAAAAACAGAGGTAATTTTTTAATTACTGTTAGGAAAAAATTCACTCAAAAAAAGAAATTCCCTCCCCAATTCCCTATCTAGTCAGATCTCACAGAGGCACCCCCCCGGAAAGCACAATTTACATGTTAACGCAGGAAAAGGGCCCCCATGGATGTTTTGCACCGCAGAAGTTGGTTTCCTTTAAAAAAACCCTCATTCCTTTTAAAAAAAAACAAGCTTGGGCCCCAAAACCCCAAGCTTAAATTTGCTTGAATGGAACTGGGCCCAAAACCCACCCTCTCCAAAATTTCATTTTCGATTTATAGGCGATCAGCTCATAAAGGGCCTTTTGGGGGAGTTCATATCTCAAAACTGGAAATTCCCCCCCACACAAAACCCCCCCATTCCCCCCGGGGTTTTTTGGGGTGGCATGGGGGTGAGATATCTAGAACTGGACCCCGTAGTCCATAAGATAGGGGGTTTTTCTGGTACCCCCGCGTAGGGTAGGCCAGCCGTTTGATGGGCTAAACCCCGGGTCGGTTCTGTGCCCTTTTCCCCCCCCGCGTTATAGTCCCCTTTTTTTGGGTTTTTAATTTAGAAACTGCATGACCGGGGGGGAGGGTTTATTGACCTTTCCCCGGGGGTTGGGGGGGTGTAGGGGGGGTCCCGGTTTGGGGTGTCCCCCCACAGATATAAACAGGAGCCCAGGTTGGCTCCACGGTTGATTCCCTGGAGGGGGGTACCTAAGCCATTTCCCCGGACCATCCACACCCGGGAAACCAGGCCCCATACGCCCCCCCCGGGGGGCCGAAGGGGAACTTTACCCCTTTTAAATAGAGATTTCCCAAAATTTTTAACAACACTTGGGAAAATTTGTGTGTCCCCCATTTAAAAGGACCATGATTCCTTTAAAACCCCCCCGCTTTAATTAACCCCCGATCGATAATAAATTGGAGAAAGTATTTGTCCAAGGTGGTAGCTTTTCCTAGCCACCCCATTTTAACATGGGTTTAAAAAATTCCTTATA
>JAODAL010076487.1:0-13609 GCA_025379985.1 Phyllomedusa bahiana | reverse complement strand
GCCCAGTTTTACCTCTCTACTCTCCCGGATCCCTGACTGTCTTTCGTCAATATCCTCCTTCTTCTCCTCACGTCTCCTGAAGCTAAACGTGGAGAAAACTGAATTCATCATCTTCCCACCGTCTCCATCCATCCCTCCACCTGATCACTCTATCCCAGTCAATGGCTCCACGCTCTCACCAGCCCAGCAAGTCCACTGCCTTGGGATAACCCTTGACTCCAATCTGTCCTTAAAACCCACACATCCAAACCCCCCACTTCTCCCTGCCGCCTCCACCTGAAAAATATCTCCCGTATCCGTTCATTCCTTAACTTCGAAGAAACAAAAATGCTGGTCCATGCCCTCGTCAATTTCATGCCTAGACTATTGCAACATCATTTCTGTGGCCTCCAGCTAGCCCCTCGCTCCCCTCCAATCCATCCTTAACTTGCTGCCCGTCTGATTCACCTCTCCCCTCGTTACTCCTCTGCCTCTCCCCTTCTGCCAATCCCTTCAATGGCTTCCCATTGCCACCGAATCCAGTTCAAGTTAGTAACCTTGCCCCTACAAGGCTCTCCACGACCTCCCCCCTCCATACTTATCTGCCTTAATCCCCAAAGAATCTCCCTCACGCAATCTCCGTTTCCTCACAGGACCCTTCTCCTCTGCTCTCCTCTTATCCCCTCCTCAAAACCGTCTCCAAGACTTCTCTCGTGCTTCCCCCATACTCTGGAACTCACTACCCCAACACCTCAGACTCTCCCCCACTCTCACCAGCCTCAAAAGCAACCTGAAAACCCATCTCTTCAGGATTGCCTATACACAACAATAACTCCAACAGCAGTACACCGGCCAACAAACATGTCTGCCCCTCACCTTCTGTCTCTTCCCACCTTCCTTTTAGAGTGTAAGCCCTCACGGGCAGGGACCTCTCTCCTTCTGTACCAGTTGTTAGTTACTAATTTTTCACCTTTGTACTTGTTTGACCTATGTTATGTATGAAACCTGAATGTACAGCGCTCTGGAACCAAGGGCGCTGTAACGAGCGGCGCCGCAGACTGTTCCCCGGGCTGCGGGCGCGCTCGCTCCCCCGGCCCCCTCTCGTGTGCCGCGGGAGAGTGGCGGCACGGTCCGTGGCCCGGTCAGTGGGCGCGCTCGTCCCGCGGCGTATAATAACTTACCCGGCCCCGCTCCTGACCCCAGGCGCACTCATCACGGCCGTCGGGTGCGCTCCCGTTCCCTATGGCGCGCGCGCGCCAGTCTCCTCTCTCTTAAAGGGTCAGTGCGCCGGTAATTGGCTGATTGGCCGCCAATGACCCTATATATTGGCTCCTCCTCCGGCAGCCCTCTGCCGGATATTTAGTGCCTACTGAGCCTTTAGAGAAAGTGTCTTGTTCCTTGTTTTGCCTTTTCCGTTTTTTACCAGTCCGACTCCCCTCCCGTTTCCCGACCACGAATCTCTGCCGCCTTCCTGACCTATTCCCCTGTCCCTGACTACGCCTCAGCCTCGCGATTCTGTACCAGGGCTTATCCTTGGCTACCACCGCAAGCAAGTCCCGCCAGTGGAAACGACCTGGTATTTCTCCCCCCGCAGCAAGGTCCATCCCGCTTTGCGGCGGGCTCTGGAAAACGGGTTTACTTAGATTCCTTTCCCTGGCGTGGGCTTCCACCATCGCTTGCGGTGGCCCAGCGGATCCACTACCACTGCCGTTACAGAAGATCCGGCCATGGATCCCGCCAAGGTGCCTCTCCCTGGTGAAGCGGCCCTTGCCGCAGTCGTCGCGCCAACAGTCACGTAAAAATTGCGCAAACGGCTCTGCAGTTGGACCAGTTGACCGCCCATGTTACAGCAACCCCTGGCGAACCAGCCGCAGCGCCACTCCACCCGTGACAACACCGCCTCCCGCCGCTCGGCCGCAACGGTGGGCCCTAAGCTTCGGTTACCGCTACCTTTCCAAAGTTTGAAGGGGACTCCAAGCAGTGCTGAGGCTTTATCACCCGTGCTCAATGCACGTTGATTAATGGCGGACCAGTTCCTACGGAGCGTTCTAAAGTAATTTCGTGGGCAGCCTGTTTCTCCGGGAAGGCCTTAGCATGGCCACACCTCTGTGGGATCGGAACGACCCTGTGACAACGGATCTTCGTCCTTCCTCCAGGAGTTCCGCAGCGTTTTTGAGGAACCGGCCCGGGCATCCCCCGCCGAGACTGCCCTCCTCACTCTATGCCAGGGAGACTCGTCAGTGGGAGACTACGCAGTGCAGTTCCGCACACTAGCCTCAGAGTTATCCTGGAACGAGGCTGCCTTGTGCGCTACCTTCAAAAGGGGTCTCTCGAGTAGGATTAAGGATGTGCTGGCCGCAAGAGACATCCCGTCCTCTCTCAGCGGGTTAATTCGGTTGGCTACCCGCATTGACGTGCGTTTCGCCGGGAGACGAGAGGAGCTCCGGCAAGAACGAGATGGGGCACGTCCTCGCCGGTACCCTCGCCTGGCTCCCGTGTTCCAGAGGCAACCTACGCAACCTGCATCACTCCATTGAGGAGCCCATGCAGGCCCGACAAGGTACATCTCTCAGAGCAAGAACTGGTCTTACGTCGGTCTGGCAAACCTGTGCCTCTATTTGTGGCAGTCCTGAGCACTTCCGGAGGGAATTGTCCCCAACATCGAAATGCGTCCGGGAAACTCCGCACCTAGGGTTCGTGGGAGAGGCGTCCCTGGGTGCAAATTCCTCCTCTCCACGCATGATGTTGCCTGTTCAAGTCAGGACTGATGCTGGTCTCACATTCCGGACCTCCGCCTTCTTGGACTCTGGTTCAGCCGGGAACTTTATTCACCGCTCCTTGGTATCGAAGTACCGTCTTCCGGTGGTCCGGGTGGAAAAACCCCTGGTCATCTCCTCGGTCAGCGGCGAGCTGCTAAGCGACACCTAACAGTTCATCCCAAGCCACTGTGTCTTCATGTGGGAGTTCCTGCAAAAGGGAGAAGATCGCCTTCTATGTCTTGCCCGCTCTTTCGGCGCTTCTTCTCGGACTTTCCGTGGCTGGTCTCCCTCTCCTACGCTAGACTGGTCGTCGGGTGAAATCATTCGTGGGGCCCCAACTGCCTGAGCCGTTGTCTGGGGGGCACCTCGCCCGGTGTTACCGTCTCTCGCACGGCCCCCTGCGAACCATTGGCCGGGCCCTCCCCCGCCGAATACCAGGGGTTCACCGATGTCTTTTTGGAGAAAGAAGCGGAGATCCTTCCTCCTCATCGACCTTATGACTGCCCGATCGACCTACTGCCAGGTACCAGTCCCCCCCGGGGCCGAGGCTATCCCTTGTCCGTTCCCGAGACTCAAGCTTGGTCCGAATATATCCGGGAAAACCTCCAGAAGGGGTTCATTCGGAAATCCTCCTCCCTCGCAGGGGCGGGATTCTTCTTGTGGAAAAGAAGGACGGTACCCTGCGACCCTGCATTGATTTATCGGGGTCTTTTAAAAGATCACGGTGAAGAATCGGTATCCTCTGCCCTTGATTCTGAGCTCTTTGATCGTTTACAGGGTGCGAAGATTTTTCTCCAATTTTGGGCTTAAGGGGAGCCTATAATCTCATCCGCATCCGGAGGAGGGCGAATGAGTGGAAGACGGCTTTTAACACAGGGACGGGCACTTCGAATACTTGGTCATGCCATTCGGCCTTTGTAACGCCCCAGCCGTCTTCCAGGAATTTTGAACGACATCTTTTAGGGATCTCTTGTATACGTTTTGTCGTTTGTTGTACTGGACGACATCTTGATATACTCTTCTGACGTGGGAGACTCACCGTGTTCTGTCCGCCAGGTTCTGAGGCGCCTCCGGGCCAACCGCCTATACGCCAAATTGGGAAAATGCATCTTTCATCAGACCAGCCTGCCCTTCTTGGGATATATTATCTCGGACCAAGGGTTTGGATGGACCCAGCGAAGCTGTTGCCCTCCTACAATGGCCTCGCCCTGTTGGTCTTCGGGCTTACAACGCTTCCTGGGATTCTGTAATTATTACCGGCAATTTATCCACACTTCTCCACACGGGTGGCACCATCGTGGGGCTCACGAAAAAGAACGCTAACCCGCGAAGCTGGCCACCCGAGGCCGAGGAAGCATTCTCGAATTTGAAGTCTGCCTTCTCCTCCGCTTCTATCCTGTCACGGGCCGGAAACCCCACTAAAGCCCTTTGCGCTTGAAGTGGAACGCCCCTTCGCTCGGGGTCGGTGCGGTTCTCACGCAAAGGGGGGCCAACAGGAGAAACGGTCACCTGCGGCTTCTTTTTTAAAACTTTCTCACCGGCGGAGATGAACTATAAGAACGGAGACCGGGAGTTTTTAGCCAACAAGCTAGACCTGGAGGAATTTCCGTTATCTATGGAGGGTGCTCGGCATCCCATCAGTATTTACTCTGACCACAAAAACCTCAGTACCTCCAGACGGCCAGCGACTCAATCCAGCCAGGCTAGATGGTCACTCTTTTTCTCCGATTTGATTTCCAAAATCCATTCCGTCCGGCGGAGAAGAATGTGAAGGCGGATGCGTTGTCTCGCGCTTCTGATGTGGTTGGAGAGGAAACCTCCCCGGAGCACATAATACCCCCGGAACGCCTTGTCCTCTCAGCCCCGTTGACCTCCGACTGTCCCGCCTGGAAAGACATACGTGGGCCCGCAAATCCGCAGACAGATCCCGAAGTGGGGGCATTGCTCATTGGTGGCTGGACACCCCGGGGCCCATAAAACCAAATTTCCCTTTTCTCACGGTTCTACTGGTGGCGGGCCTCGTAAGGACGTTAAAGAATTTGTCGAGGCCTGTACCACCTGTACCCGTAACAAACACCTCGTCACAGGCAGTCGGGCTCCTGCTTCCCTGCCCATCCCTACTAGCCCCTGGTCGATGTGGCGATGGATTTTATAACCCATCTTCCCCCATCCCCTGGTAACACCCTGATCTGGGTGTTACAGATCGTTTTTCTAAGATGGCTCACTTTGTCCCACTGACGGGTCTGCCCTCGGGCCCCGCGCCTGGCTAACCTATTTTTTCACCACATCTTTTGCCTACACGGGATGCCCCTGCAAATTGTCTCTGACCGCGGAAATCAGTTTGTCTCCAAATTCTGGCGGGCCCTCTGTTCCCTGCTTCAGGTTAAGCTCGATTTTTCCTCGGCCTATCATCCCCAGACTAATGGCAAGTTAGAAAGGGTTAACCAGGTCCTGGGGACCCACTTGCGCCATTTGTCTCGGCGCGTCAGAATGACTGGGCTGATCTACTCCATGGGGAAAAATTTTCCTACAATTCCCTAGATTCCGAGTCAGCGGGGGGCCTCTCCTTTCTATATTGTGTACGGCCTGCATCCCCGCCCTCCTCTCCCACGCCCTCTCAGTCCGACGTCCTGCTGCAGATACACTGGTCCGCGACATGAAGACTATTTGGGGGCCCTGTCCCGCCAGTCTTTGTCCGTGCTTCGGCACGCATGAAAGCTCAGGCGGATAAAAAAAGGAGCCCTCCTCCAGTTTTTTTCTCCTGGCGATAAAGTTTGGCTGTCTGCCAAATATGTCAGGGTTAAGATCCCAAGCTATAAATTGGGTCCCCGCTACGTAGGTCCCTTTGAGGTGCTCAGACGTCTAAACCCCGGTGGCCTAAAAACTCCGGCTTCCGCCCTCCATGCGCATCCGAACTTTTTCATGTGTCACTTCTCAAACCCCTGGTCCTTAACCGTTTTTTCGTAAGGCTGCCCCTCCTTCCCGGTGGCGGATGCTACTAATGTATTTCCGCGTGAAGGAGATCTTGGATATGAAGGTGTCCAGGGGGGAAACGATACTTTTTCATCGAGTGGAAGGGGGTTCGGGCCCGAGGGAAAAGGTATGGGAGCCCCCAGGACAACATTTGGACCGCAACTTGTTTTGAGGTTCCTCCGGCTGGGAAGGGGGGAGGCCTAAGGGGGGGGGGGTTACTGTAATGAGCGGGCCCGGCAGACCGTTCCCGGGTGCGGCGCGCGCTCGCTCCCCGGCCCCCTCTCATGTGCCCCGGGCGAGTTGGCGGCACGGTCCGTGGCCCGGTCCGTGGGCGCGATCGTCCCGCGGCTATAATAATTTACCCGGCCCCGCTCCTGACCCCAAAGGGGCGCTCATCACGGCCGTCGGGCCCCGCTCCCCGTTTCCCCATGGCGCGGCGCGCGCCAGTCTCCCTCTCTCTTAAAGGGCCAGTGCGCCGGTAGTTGGCTGATTGCGGCCACTGAACCCCATTTTATTGGCTCCTCCTCCGGCAGCCCTCTGCCGGATCTTTAGGCCCCCTGGCCTTTAGAGAAAACGTCTTGTTCCTTTTTTGCCCTTTTTCCGTGTACCAGTTCGACTCGCTCCCGTTTCCCGACCACGAATCTCTGCCGCCTGTCCTGACCTATTGCCTGTCCCTGACTACGCCTCAGCCTCGCGATTCTGTACCACGCTTATCCTTGGCTACCCAACCGCAAGCAAGTCCCGCCAGCGTAAACGACCCGGTAGTTCTCCGCCGCAGCAAGTCCATTTCCCGCTTTGCGGCGGGCTCTGGTGAAAACCGGGTTCTACTTAGATTCCGTTCCCTGGCGTGGGCTTCCACCATCGCTTGCGGTGGCCCAGCGGATCCACTACCACTG
The DNA here is from genome assembly GCA_025379985.1 of Phyllomedusa bahiana. NCBI lineage: Eukaryota > Metazoa > Chordata > Amphibia > Anura > Hylidae > Phyllomedusa > Phyllomedusa bahiana. The sequence goes on along the minus strand of JAODAL010076487.1, from coordinate 7,002 downwards.
CCGTTACAGGCGCTCAAAAATAAATAATAATAATAATAATAATATGGCCCCCGTAGGTGTATTAAATTCATATATGGCCCCCGTAGTTGTAATAAATTCATATATGGCCCCCGTAGTTGTATTAAATTCATATATGGCCCCCGTAGTTGTAATAAATTCATAAATGGCCCCCTGTAGTGGTAATAAATTCATATATGGCACCCGTCGTTGTAATAAATTCATATATGGCCCCCTGTAGTGGTAATAAATTCATATATGGCCCCCACAGTTATAATAAATTCATATATATCCCCTGTAGTGGTAATAAATTCATATATGGCCTCCTGTAGTGGTAATAAATTCATATATGGCCCCCACAGTTATAGTAAATCCATATATGGCCCCTGTAGTGGTAATAAATTCATATATGCCCCCTGTAGTAATACATTCATATATGGCCCCCACAGTTATAATAAATTCATATATATCCCTTGTAGTGGTAATAAATTCATATAGGCCCCTTTGTAAAAAATTTTTCATATATGGCCCCACAGTTTTTAAAATTCATATTTTACCCTTGTAGGGGTAATAAATTCATCCAGGGCCCCCCCACAGTTATAAAAAAATTCATATATGCCCCCTGTAGTAATAAATTCAAAATATCCCCCCTTTGTAGAAAATTAATACTTTTTCATATAGGGCCCCCCGAAAAAAAATAAATTAAATTTTGCCCTGTAGGAATAAAATTCATATATCCCCCCTGTAGGGAATACATTCATATATGCCCCCGTGGGGAAAAAATTTATATACCCCCTGTGGGAAAAATTAAATTTTCATATATCCCCCCTTTTGGGATTTTTTTCCCCTTATATGCCACCTTTTAGGAAAACTTTTTATTTCCCCCCTTTTTAGGAATAAATTCATTATATCCCTGTAGGAAAAAATTCATATATGGCCCCTGTAGGAATAAATCCATATATATCCCCTGTAGGAATAAATTCATATATGGCCCTTGTAGGAATAAATTCATTTTTTCCCCCTGTAGGAAAAAAATTTTCTTTATATGGCCCCCCATTTTATAATAAAATTCATATATACCCCTTGGTGGGGGTAAAAAATTCTTACATGGCCTCCACAGTTAAAATTTAAATTTCCCTTTATATGGCCCTGTGGAATAAATTCATATATGGCCCCTGTAGGAAAAAATTTCTTTTGGGCCCCTTTTAGGAAAAATATTCATATTACCCCCTGTAGGAATAATTTAAATATATGGCCCCTGTAGGAAAAAAATTAAATATATGGCCCCTGTAGGAAAAAAATTCATTTACGGCCCCTTTTTAAGGAAAATAAATTTTTAAGGCCCCTGTAGGAAAAAATTTTTCTTTTTACGGCCCCGGGTGGGAAATAAATTCATATATACCCCCTGTGGGAAAAAATTTCATATAGGCCCCTGTAGGAAAAAAACCTCATATATGCCCCTGTAGGAAAAAAACTCTTATTTGCCCCCTGTGGGGAAAAATTCATATATATCCCTGTAGGAATAAATTAATATATGGCCCCTGTAGGAATTTTTTTCATATATGCCCCCTTGTGGGGAAATAAATTCATATATTTTTCCCCTTTTTGGGAAAAATTAAATATATTTTCCCCCTGTAGGAAAAAAATTTAATTTGGTCCCCTGTAGGAAAAAATTTTAATTTAGGGGCCCCTTTTGGAAATTTAAATTTTCATTTTTTGGGAAACCCGTCTTTTGAAAATAAATTCATTATGGCCCCCCGGGTGGGGGAAAATAAATTCATTATGGCCCCCCACATTTAAAATAAATTCATTTATCCCCCTGTAGTGGTAATAAATTCATATTTTGGCCCCCCGGGTAGTGGAAATTAAATTCATTTTAGGGCCCCCCACAGTTTTAGTAAATCCAAATATGGGGCCCCTGTAGGGGTTTAAAAAAATTTTATATCCCCCCTTTTTAGTAATACATTCTTTATAGGGGCCCCCCGGGTTTTTAATAAATTCTTTAATATACCCCTTGGTTGTGGTAAAAAAATTAATATGGGCCCCCCTTTTGAAAATAAATTCATAGGGGGCCCCCCACTTTTTTTTTAAAAAATTTCATATATATCCCTTGTAGGGGAAAAATAAATTAAAAAAAAGGGCCCCCCAACAGTTTTTTTAAAATTCATATACCCCCTTTGTAGTAATAAATTAATTTTATCCCCCTGTATTTAATTTAATACATTCATATATGGCCCCATGTAGGAATAAATTCATATATGCCCCCTGTAGGAATAAATTCATATATGCCCCCTGTAGGAATACATTCATATATGGCCCCTGTAGGAATAAATTCATATATGCCCCCTGTAGGAATAAATTCATATATGCCCCCTGTAGGAATACTTCTTATATGAAAACCTGTAGGAAAAACATTCTTATATCCCCCCTGTGGGAAATTTAAATTTTATATATCCCCTGTAGGAAAAAATTCCCATATATGGCCCTGTAGGAAAAAAACCCAAATTAAAACCCTGAGGAATAAATTAATATAGGGCCCTTTTGTAGGAATAAATTCATATATATCCCTGTGGGAAATTAAAATTCATATATCCCCCCCACTTTTAATAATAAATTCTTTATATCCCTTTTTGTGGTAAAAAATTAAATACATGGCCTCCACAGTTATAATAAATTCATATATGGCCCCTGTAGGAATAAATTCATATATGGCCCCTGTAGGAATAAATTCATATATGGCCCCTGTAGGAATAAATTCATATATGGCCCCTGTAGGAAATTAAATTTATTATAGGGCCCCCTGTGGGAAAAAAAAAATTAAAAAAAATTTTTTTTGGGCCCTGTGGGAAAATAAATTTCATATGGGCCCCCTGTAGGAATAAATTCATATAGGGCCCCCCTGTAGGAAAAAAATTATAAAAACCCCCCCGGTAGGAAAAAATTTTCATATATGCCCCTTTTAGGAATAAAACTCATATTTTGCCCCGTAGGAAAAACCCCTTTTTCCCCCCTTTTGGAAAAAAATTCATTTTTTCCCCCTGTAGGAAAAAATTTCAAAATATGGCCCCTGTGGGAAAAAAATTCTTATATGTCCCTGTAGGAATAAATTCATATATGCCCCCCTGTGGGAAAAAAAAAATTCATTTATTTTCCCCTGTGGGGTTTAAATTTATTTATGGTCCCCCCTGTAGGAAAAATTTTTATATATGGCCCCTAAAGGAATAAATTCATATAGGGGCCCCTGTGGGGTTTAAAATTTCATATATGGCCCCTGTAGGAAAAAAATTTTAATTATATCCCTTTTGGAAAAAAAACTTTAAAAAACCCCCTTTTTGTAGGGAATAAAATTCATTTATCCCCCCTGTAGGAAAAAAAATTCATATTTTCCCCCCTGTGGGGAATAAATTAATATATGCCCCTGTGGGAATAAATTCATTTATATCCTCTGTGGGAAAAAATTCATTAGGGCCCCCTGTGGGAAAAAAATTCAATATGGCCTCTGTAGGAATAAATTAAAAATAAAATCCCCTTTTAGGAATAAATTCATATATGCCCCCGGTAGGAATAAATTCATATATATCCCTGTGGGAAATTAAATTCTTATAGGGCCCCTTAAAGGGAAATTTAAATTTTATAAACCCCCTGTGGGAAATTTAAATTAATTTATGCCCCCTGTAGGAATAAATTCATTTATTTTCCCCTGTAGGAATAAATTATTTAGGGCCCCTGTGGGAAATTTAAATTATATATACCCCCTGTAGGAAAAAATTTCATATATGGCCCCTTTTAGGAATTAAATTTTTTAGGGCCCCTGTAGGAAAAAATTAAATTTTGGGGCCCTGTAGGTTTAAATTCATTTTAGGGCCCCCTTTGTAGGAAAAAAAATTCATTTTATACCCCCCGTAGGAAAAAATTTTCATATATCCCCCTGTGGGAAAGGGAAATTTGTTTTATACCCCCTGTAGGAATAAATTCATTAGGCCCCCTGTAGGAAAAAATTGTTTATTTTCCCTGTGGAAATTTAAATTTTCATTTTGGCCCCTGTAGGAAAAAATTTCATATATGGCCCCCTTGTAGGAAAAAATTTTCATTTTAGGGCCCCTGTAGGAATAAATTTAATATAGGGCCCCCCTGTGGGAATTAAATTCATTTTACTCCCCTGTGGGGAATTTTAAATTAATATATCCCCCCTGTGGGGAATAAAATTCATATATGCCCCCGGTAGGAAAAAAATTTTATTTGGCCCTGTGGGAAATTAAATTAATTTATATCCCTTTTGGAATAAAATTCATAAAGGGCCCCCTGTAGGAAAAAAATTTCCTATATATCCCCTTTTGGGGAAATAAATTCATTTTATGGCCCCTGTTGGGGCCCAAGCCAGTGAAAAAAAAAAAAAAAATAAAAAGGGAAAGAAAACAACAAAAAAAAAAGTTACTCCCCAAAATACCCGGGGATCCCCTGCAGAGCTGTTTTGCCCCCGGAGCCCCGCCCAGACTCCAGCTGGGAAACCGTGCGGGCAGGGGGTGGGGACGACACCTCTGCATCTTTCCCCCCTGCGCAGTATCTGTAGATGCGGCGTTTAGTGAGCCCCGTTTTAAAACAGCAAATAGGGAAAGCAGGAGGGTTTAATGCACCGCCCCTGCATTCCCAAATTGTGTTGCAGCCCACGATGTGGTCAGCTTGAAAAATTCTGTGGGGCCGGGGGAATACAACGGCCGCACAGTGAAAGATCCCGGCCCCGCCGGACAAAAAGTAAAGCGGGGGCCGGCATTTGTTTTGGGGGGCCCCGGGCGGATCTGTGGGGGATGCGTTTTGGGCCCGGGTTTTGGCCCATCCGCGGACCGGCGGTTGGGGACCCCTGCTTAGGATTTATAAAAAAGACAATGCCGAAGGGGGGGGGGGGGTTGACACATGAAGAACTTGTGGGGGGTTTGTGTTTTTTTTTTCTAGGAAACCCAAAGGGGAGTACCATAATGAGTATGGGCATTATTAGTGAGTGAGGTTTCAGAGGAACACTATTATTAGGAGGGGCACAAAAGAGGTAAAAATTGTAAATGGGGGCACAGAAAGGCATTAGTATCAGTTTAGATGCAAAGGAGATGTAGCTGAGAGGACCCATGATGGGGCATTTTTCTGAGCAGGAACATGTGTCCCTCAGTGAGGAGACAAAGGATGCAATATTATGAGGACGTAACTAAAGTAGTCACTTTTAAAAGCATGGAAGCAGTAAAAGCATAACTGCGGGTAACATTTATTGTGTGTGACATCTGGGACACTTAAAACTGTCTGGGGCACTACGTAACTGTTCAGGGACAAAAACATTGCATCCCCCAAATAAGTGTGTTGTTGTTGGAACTTTCTGTGTTGATAACTTTTTTACCACATGAGATATTGCAAATCTGGTTGCTGCAACTGATTTCTGGGACAATTTCGGCCTTTTTTCATATGCTGTAAGCACTTTCCCATTGGAAAAACTTGTTCTTAATCCAAAATGGCGTCTTTCAAGATGTCGGCCATGTTCCAGACATAGCCTAAAAGATAGGCCCCCACACCCATTACTTGCTGGTTTATTCAGGTATGCCACTTTTCCTTTAATTTCTGAAATTAAAGGTTGTCCTGGGACTTTTGACTAAACCTGTATAGTGGTCTTCATTTAGTAATAGTATGGCCGTATTATTCACTCTCTATGTGGACATGTCCTGGCAGTTGGCTCTTATGTAATACTATTATTGGTACTGTTGGTCTTGGTATACTGGGATTTGTACAGTTACAGGGTGATGGTAATACATGTATGTATGGAGTGGTATTGGCTTCTTGTATAGTGGTATTTTTGGTCACTGTATGACTATTATCTAGAGTTATGATTATCATATCATTCACAAATTAATGCTTTGAAGAGTTAAATTATCAGTGCTAATTTTCATAATGTACTATAAGGCTGAAGTGAAGTATCTGTTCAGTTCATTGAATGCATGCAAAGCACAATGCAGTGTTTTTGCAGAAATCCAGGCCTTAAAGGCAACCTGTCAGGGCAGCATAAACCACCTATCTGAGAGCAGGTTGTGATAGAGGAAGAGAAGCTGAGCTCTATGATATATAGCTTTATGATTTGAAGCAGGATAACCCTATATATCACAGAGCTAAACTTCTCTCCTATCATATTCAGCTCTCAGAGAGGGCAACATAAACCACCTGACAAGTTCCGTTTGACAGCTATGCACCTTATGAACATACCTTAAACCAGGCATCCTCAAACTGCGGCCCTCCAGCTGTTGGGAAACTACAACTCCCATCATGCATTTATATAATTTATAACAGTGGGAATGATGGGAGTTGTAGTTTTCCAACAGCTGGAGGGCCGCAGTTTGAGGATGCCTGCCTTAAACAAACTTGAGTTGGAGTTCTGTCTCTTAATGGAGATTATCTACACTTTTCTACTGGTAGGGTACGTCCCCGTGGCAAGGGACAAATATCCGACCGGTATTTGTCCGGTTTGTGTGCCGTACACACAGCCGCAGGGGGACGGCTTTTCTCCGCGCTGTGCGGAGAAAAGCTCTCCCCCTTCACATTCACTTGCACATATTCCGTCTGAAAAGTACAAAGTACAATGTTATTCGTGCGGCCCGCGGGCGGAAAACCCGTGCAGTGGGGACTGTTGCACAGGTTTTCCATAGAGCACCATTGTACTCATTTTCGGACGGTTTTTCAGACGGTCTGCAAAACCGCAAACCGTCTGAAAAACCGTCTGAAAACCCTTGCTGTGGGGACATGCCCTTACTGTCCATTAATAAATTGCTGGCTCATGCTCTGGTATTTCCTGCTGATGATGTTACTGATTACATTTGTTCCACAGTAGCAATGACATAATTCTGCCTGATCTCCAAATTTTAATTGTTTCCAGCACTTTAAAAATTTGGGTTTCCAAATGAAAAACAAAATTCGTTTAAAAATTAAATATTTTCAATGGGAGCTTAATAAAATATTAAGTCTTTATTTTCCAGTTAC
>JAODAL010076486.1:0-13610 GCA_025379985.1 Phyllomedusa bahiana | reverse complement strand
CGGTGGGGCATCATGGCTAGGGGACTCATTGGTATGGGGGATCAATGGTCAGGGGGTAATAACCTGATTGGGGGGCCTTGGTGGCCGGGGGGGATATTACATGGCTCCCATATGAGGTGCGTGTTTTGGGGAGTTTGTTAGAGTGGGAAATTGGTGAGAAGTTCTGATAAATTAGGAGTCAAAGATGTTTGTTTTGTAAATTTTACAGTGAAGAGTTTTAGGCTTGGGACAGAGGAAAAAAAAAAGAAGGGGAAAGAGAACAACTTTCGAGACTTTCCCCTGTGGTCACTGTAAACTTTATGTAAATCATTTTATGTCTGCAGACCCTGTGTAAGCTGGTATCCATACGTATGGTTCCTGTCCCCGGTTAAATTATTGGCTGAAGTTTAAATGGTTTGTTTCGTAATTTCGTTTGTTTATTCAGTCATATTGGTGGTGATATGTGGTCAGGGTTTGTGGTGGTATTAGTCGGTCACCAAGTGGTGGTGTTATGTGGTCACAGTTTTGTGGTATTATTCGGTCATGTGTGCTGGGATAGTGGCCATGGGTGTGGTGGTATTATTCGGTCCTAGTGTGATGATATGTGTCTTAGAGGTTTTGGGGTTTCTGGTTGGGTAGCAGTGTTTTTTGTAACTAGCTTTATTTGTAGTTTTTTAGGGCCCTTGTGGTAAAGCTTTTTGTTTTATTTTGGCTTTGGTTTATGATGATAAATTGGCGCACTGTGGTCGAATATGTTAGGGGGGGGGGGGGGGGGGGGTCTTACCTCGCCCTGAGTAAAATTCAGCCAAGAAGGCCCTTTAAAAGAAAAACCAAAAAAAAAAAAAAAAAAAAAAAAAACCCATATCTTTTGGATAGCCTACACCCTACAATAACCCTGCTGTCCCTACACCCCACAAACATGCCTGCCCCAAAATTCTGTCTTTTTCCCCCTTCTTGTAGATGAAAAGCCTTACGGGCAGAGCCCTTTTCCCCCTCGTACCAATTGTTATCAATTTGTTCCCTTTGCCTTTTTTGACATATGTTTTATTGAAACCCCTACTCGAATGTACAGAGCTCTGGAATAAATGGCACTTTCAAATAAATAATAATTAAAGGAGGGAAACGGGACGGTCAGGAACCGGCTAAGACAGGTTATGAAGGAGGGTGACAAATAAGTTGTGGTGAAAACATAAAGATTACTTACTGCTGGGGTCAAATCAGATGGAAACCTAATGAAAGCTTATATCTCTCTCTAATAGGAGAGAACTGATAACATAAAGTTGGTGGATGAGGCAGACAAGAGCTGCCTTGTTGGTGTCATCGTTGATATCTTAAGGAACCTGTTTAAATGATGACTGTCTTGGATAAGAAGGAGATGATTTATATTATTTCAGTGGGGAATAAATCACTACTTTTCAGATGAATTCAGTCATTGTTGGATTTATGACATTTTTTTTATTCCTATATATAAAATCAACAAGCTATTTGACATGAGCCCAAACCCAAAACCCATTCTGCACAAAATAAACCACAAGGTACCAGCAATTAGAGGAGATTAGGAAAAAGGAGAGGTCCTATACAGCAGTGCCCACTTTTTATCGTGGCAGGGCATAACTAGAATTTATAAGGCCTCATAGGTAATGGTTGGGGGTCCCACCTAGGTAAAAAATAATTTAAAAATATTTAAAAATCCAAATTATCAGAAAACCACATAGTAGGTGGAGGCAGAAAACTACCATTATTATTCCCTACAAGAAGGAAGAATGTTCTTGTACCGGAGTTGGTACCCAAACCTCTGGTCCCCATAGCACTCTCTATAGCTACTATGGCAGTAGAACCAGCCACATTGCCATCCTCATACAATTTTTATCAAACCTAGCTAGTCCTTGGAATAGGGATATCGGGATATCCTGTGGTTCACCCTATAGCAAAAACCTGACAGACAAATGCAAGGTCCTCCACACCTTTCATTGTGGATAGGAAATCACCCAAAAAAACCCAAAAAAACCGGGGGGGGCGGAAGAATGTGGGGTTTCAATCTCTTTCGGGCAGCCCCGCGGGCGGAAAAAAACCCTGAGTGGGGACGCTGCAGGGGTTTTATGAGCCCCATTGTGTCGTTTTGGGGGCGGTTTTTTTCAAACGGTCTGCAAAACCCAAACCCTCTGAAAAATGCCAAACCCGTGCCCTGGGGGTGCCCTAAGTGTATGTTCACACAGTGTTTTTTCAATCCGAAAAATGGATTGAAGAGCGCTGCATAAAATGTATCCAAGGACGTACCCAAAGTGCGGTGCCTGTTTGTATGTGTTTTCTGCACGGCAGAAATGCTCCCTATAGGTTTAAATAGGGCATCTGCTGTGTCTTTCCAATCATGAACTGACATGACAATTCTTTGAACGGATCTGAAAGACGCATCAGAAAGTCGCATGTAACATGTATGGGCGATAACTCGTCTGAACACCGATGCTTGTTTTATGTTGAAAGCAATGTAACATTATTAGATGCATGTTTGGGTCCATTTTGGGTCCGAAACACAAATAGTCAGGTAGTATCCCTATAGCCAGGTAGTGCCCCCTATAGCCAGGTGATGCCCCTATAGTCAGGTGATGCCCCTATAGCCAGTCGATGCCCCTATAGCCAGTCGATGCCCCTATAGTCAGGTGATGCCCCTGTAGCCAGTAGATGCCCCTCCGTAGCCAGTAGATGCCCCTCTGGTAGCCAGGTGATGCCCCTCTGGTAGCCAGGTGATGCCCCTATAGCCAGTAGATGCCGCCTGTAGCCAGTAGATGCCCCTATAGCCAGTAGATGCGCCTGTAGCCAGTAGATGCCCCTATAGTCAGTAGATGTCCCTGTAGCCAGGTGATGCCCCTGTAGCCAGGTGATGCCCCTGTAGCCAGGTGATGCCCCTATAGCCAGTAGATGCCCCTGTAGCCAGGTGATGCCCCTGTAGCCAGGTAGTAGGTAATTATAAAATAAAAATAAAGTTCTCACCTCGCCAGGTTCAGACTTGCCGGCCGAGGAGATCGAGCGGTGAAAGCAATGCGCCCCCTGCAACACTGATACATACAGGGGAGAAGGCAGGGCGGTAACGATCCGTCCTGTCTCCTCCCTGTACCAGCAGACTACTGACTCTGCGCGACTGTTATAAAACGGCCACGCAGAAACAGGGGCTATCCTCCGGGCGGGCGAGGCGGGCGGCCACGGCGCCCCCCTCAGGTGAGCGGAACCTTGGCGCCCCAGCCGTTCGCCCTCCTCGCCCGCCCCTAGGAACGGCCCTGCTTCTCAGTAGATGGCTGGCTAATGCTGACAACAAGTAGCTATATTGCTCTGTCTACTCCATCACTGCTACTTAGAATTACTAACAAATGTTGTCAGTGGATTTAACAACATAGATTAGATCTGTGATTTTTTTATTTTATTTTTTTTATTGAAGACCTAGCTCCACTTTCCTAATACAGGGATTCAAATCCTGTTTATAGTCATTAAGGTAAATGTTAAAAATGCTTGCAGCCACCATTAAAGGTACTAGCCTATTACATGCTGCATTGTTATTGAACTAAATGTTTAGCCCCTACCTGACACATTCAGCTGTAATGATGACATTTTTTTCTATCCTTCGGGTGCTTTCACACAGAGCGTTTTTTTTGGTGCATTTTTGCGCAGAAATGTGCAGCATTAATTGCTTTGCCTTTCTGCACAAAAAACATACCAAAAAAAGTTCCTTGTGAAGGCACCCTTACCTTCCAAAAACCATACATTTTTACATTTTTTATTGGACAATATTTTTATATGGCACTGATTAATATGCCATATAATATGTTGAAAAATTGCAAATAAATAAATAAATATTTTCTTGCATGATAAAAACGGTAAAAAAGAACAATTTCACTTTAGTTTTTTAGGTTTCATTTTCACCACATCAACTGTACAGTCAAAATGTACAATGCACATCAGTACTCTTACAGCAAAACCAAAATTCGATAGTTATTTATGTTTTACTACTTTTACAAAATAAGAACCCAATTTAAAAATCCATGTGTATATTTGCTTTGTGGTTTCCTATTCTGAGACCCTTAACAATTTTTTCACTGTTAATGGATTTTGGCTTGTTTTCTGGGGGTGGGGGTAGTTTACATAAAACCTGTTAAGGGTGCTCCTGTGACCCACACCTTGGGTTGTGGGCGCACCCGTACACCCGTTGTCCCTGCACAAGGTTCTGCGAGTGGTAGACTCAAGCTTCTCTTGCTCACCTCTCCTCACTGTGTTCCTGTCGGCCGTCACATGTATCCCTACCTTCTAGGGCGCACGCGCCGCTGCTCAGTAAAATCTAAAGGGCCAGCACGCCAGTGATCTGCTATCACTAGCCGCTGACCCTATTTAACCCTGTCCCTTCCTCCTGCCCTTGCCAGATCCATAGAATCTTTGGGCCTATGCGAGAAAGCATTTCCTGTGCATCTAGTAGTTCCTGTGTACCAGTTCCTCCGTCTACTGTCCCTCAACCACGAACCTTTGCCACCTGCCCTGACCTTCCTGCCTGTCCTCGACTATGAGCCTGCCTGTCAATTTTGTACCGAGTACAACTCAACCGCTACCACAGGCATATCGTACCAGAAGTATTGACCTGGGGGTCTGACCTTGCCAACTAAGTGCAATGGGGACCCTAAGGCTTGTTGGGGCTTCCTAGTACAGTGCACCATGCATATAGAACTGATGGTGAACCAGTTCCATTTTGAACGCTCCAAGGTGGCGTTCGTGTTCAGCCTCCTCTCCGGGAAAGACCTGGCATGGGCTACTTTCCTCTAAGACAGGGACGATCCAGTTATGGTGAACATCCAGGCTTTCGTGGCTGAATTTTGCAGTGTTTTTAAAGAATCTGCACGTGCATCATCTGCTGAATCCGCACTGTTGAACCTGCATCAAGGGAACTCCTCTGTCAGAGAATACGTTATTCAATTCCTCATTCTGGCCTCAGAATTGTCCTGGAATTATGCAGCCCAGAGAGCCATGTTCAAGAAAGGCCTCTCCAGTGAAATAAAGGACATGCTGTCCGCTCCAGATCTTCCATCTTCTCTGAGTGACCTTATCCACTTTGCCACCGAGAAACAAGAGGAGTTCCATCAGAAATGTGGACCGGTACGGTCGCACTGTCTACCCTGTCTTGCGCTGGTGTGCCATAGGCCTCCACTGCCTCCTTCGCTGCCTTCCACTGAAGAGCCCATGCAAGTGGACAGAGCCCACCTGACCCAGCAAGAATTTTCCCCATGACATGAGGCGAATATGTGCCTTTACTATGCCAGTCCCGAATATTAGCGCAGGAATTGCCCGCAACTTCCAGGAAGCGCATGCACCTAGGCTACAAGGGAGAGGCGTCCCTAGGTATGAATAGTCCCTCTCCACATCTCCCCATGCCATTGAAAATCTTGACCGGTTCTGGAATCTTGTTTCGCACTACTGCTTTTCTGGACTCAAGATCAGCCAGCAATCTCATGGTTGCTTCCCTGGTGACTATAAATCGCCTCCTGGTGGTCTGCCTATACAAACCACTGGCCATCTCCTCTGTTAGCGGTGAACTAAGTGACTCTATTCAGTATTGTACTGAACTTGTGTATCTTCATGTGGGGACATTACATAAGGAGAAGATAGCGTTCTACGTGTTATTCCGTTCTTCCTGAGCAATCCTCCTGGGACTTCTGTGGCTGCAACACCATGCCACTATGCGTAACTGGAAGACAAGCGAAGTCACGCATTGGGGTCAAGACTGCCAGTCCCCTGTTTGGTGGCACCTCACCCGGCATGTCCCCCTTTTCCACTGACACCTTCCAAGTCTCTGCCGGGTCTGCCTGCTCCGTATCAGGACTTTGCAGGCGTCTTCTCTTAGAATCAGGCTGAGACCCTTTCACCTCATCGCCCATATGATTTCCCTATAGACCTACTGGCCAGTACTAGTCCTCCCTAAGGCAGGGTCTACCCATTATCTGTGCCAGAGAATCAGGACATGTCGGCATATACTGTATACAAGAGAACCTCCAGAAGGGGTTTATCCACAAGTCTTCTCCTGTTGATGCTAGGTTCTTCTTTGTTGAGAGGAAAGACGATTCGCTATGGCCTTGCCTTGACTTACATGGTCTCAACAAAATAAATGTGAAAAACCGGTATCCATTACCACTAAGCACCTAACTCTTTAACTGTTTCCGTGGAGCCCGAATTTTTTCTAAATAGACTGGCAGGGGGCTTATAATCTTGTTCAGATTCATGAAGGCAACAAGTTGAAGACTGCCTGTCAACTTTGTACCGCATAAAGCACAGGAAAGTCGTGGCAGGTGTAGTGACCTGGTGGGGGGTCGCCTGCTACAGCAAGACCATCCTGCCTTGCGGAGAGCTCTAGTGAAAGCCAGCGGCCCCTCAGGCTCTGTCCCTTATACCATCGCCTGTGGTGGTCTAGAAGATCCACTCCCTCCGGCCACTTCAAAACTTATGTGATCAAATTTTATTCCATTTGCTAGGGAGGTGACGTGACTAAAGAACATAAATTCTGGCATTGTTATTTTTTTTTTATTAACAGTGTTTACCATTTGGGTTAAAGATAGTGATGAGCGATTGTGTCAACAATCATTATTGAGTCGATAGTCGATATCGGTAATTATCATGTTGATAGTCGACTATTGCCGATGACCATTAAAGTCTATGGGAGAGGAACAACAGCTTCATTCTTACACCCAAACAGGTGAGGAGAAGCTGAAATTAAAATCCACAACAGTAAACTGGATACGTGCTACATCTTAGAAAAGACAATTAGGCTATAAAAGTCACAGAAAAAAATTTATATGCTAAAATAATTCATTATGTTCAATGGCTAACCGAAAAGATGAGGACAGCGTAGCCACAGCAGGTACAGCGTTAGCAGCTACAAAGGGGCCCCTTTCACACAAAACAAGACACCGGTATTGGAAATGGCACATGGGAACTGCCAGGAAACCCCTATCACTTTTTGCACCAGGGACGAACATCTCGTCACATATGTGGTGGCAGCAAGAACATCCCAATGGGGAATGTAGAGGTTCAGCTGGCAGGGCCCTAGGAAGTCCAGTTGGTCAACAAGCCCTGTCTCAAATTTCTACATTCTACTGTCAATTTGTGTGGGTGGAAGGTAATTGCTCACTTTTGATTTGGAACGTGGATCAAGGAGGGTGGACACCCAGTAACCACTGTTCATTTTGATGGCCTCGAAGCGTGGGAAATACGCTTTTTTCAATGAGACCTTTACTATTGGTTTCTTTTACAGTGGCATGACCCAAAAAACCAGCAAAGATGTCCTTGATGGACCCTCAGAATAAAAAGTGCCGGAAGAAACAAGTATTTGAACCACTGTTTTAGTAAACAGGACATTGACTATCCCTGTCTTTTACAGCGGCATGACCCCAAAACCCGCACAGATGCCCTTATGGACCTTCAGAATAAAAAGTGCCGGAAGAAACAAGTATTTGAACCACTATTTTAGTGAAATGGACATTGACTATTCCTGTCCTTTAATGCAGCATGACCCCAAAATCCACACAGATGCCCTTATGGACCCTCAGATTAAGAAGTGCTGGAAGGAAGTAGTCTTTGAACCACCATTTTAGTTGAACTGGACATTGACTATACCTGTCCTGTACCACAGCATGACTTTAAAACCTGCATGATCCACAGATTAAAAAGTGCTGGAAGAAAGTAGTCTTTGAAACACCATTTTAGCTGAACTGTAGCAACTGTTACAACGCTGACATGTAGCACCAGTTACTATAAAATATCTGTAACCCAATTTACAAGTGCACGATTAGCGCCAAATTGAGACGCATTGAGTGAAATAGAAGTATTGAACAATTATATGGATTACATATGGCGGTTTTGCCACCACTGACAACAGGCGGCAGTTACTATGAAATATCTGTAAAACAATTTGCGTACAAGGGGCTATTGGCAAAAAACTGGGTGTCACGGCAGCCGCGGGCGCCGCTGCCCCTGCGGCCGTTCCCCTGCCTGCCGGGGGTCCGGCGCGGGCATCGCGGGCACCCGCGACCACCCCCGTGCCCTCTGTCCCTGCGCCGGCTCGCTTACCTGGCCCCGCTCCTGTGCACGCCGCACCCGTCCGTTCCGGCTGCCGCGCTCGTGCCCGTCCCTTAGCGCGCGACAGCTGGTCTAGATTTAAAGGGCCAGTGTCCCGTTAATTGGTCCTTTGCCGGACGCTGGTCCTATATAAGGGTTACGCCCCCAGCACTCGCTGCCAGATCGTTGGTGTGCGTTTAGTGAGCTAAGAGAGTGTCTAGTGTCCGTATTGATTACCCGTGTACCAGTCCGTTCCGCTACGTTTCCTGACCTTGCCTGTTTGCCGCCTGCCCTGACCGTCTGCCCGTCTCTGACCACGAACCTCTGCCGCCTGCCCTGACCTCCTGCCTGTCCCCGACTACGCCTTTGGATTATGATTCTGTACCACGCCATACCCCGGCCGCCACCTCAGGCAAGTCACGTCAGGGGTAACGATCTGGTAGCCTCACGCCGCAGCAAGTCCATCCCGCTTTGCGGCGGTCTCTGGTGAAAACCGGGGGCTACTTAGATTCCCTGGCGTGGCTTAACTATCATCGCTTGCGGTGGTCCAGCGAATCCACCGAACCCTTACACTGGGACACACAGACACCAATAGAAATGCAAAAACAAAAGGGACAATTTAATCTCAGGTGGGAGGTCTGCTGGCCACAAAGTGTTAAAAAAAAGCTTTTTCCATGTGAGTTCAGGACAGGAGAAACTAGTCTGCACAATATAAACCCTCCTTTCCGATCCCCCGCCCCCACCCTAGAGCCACAGGCAGCTTCAGACTTACATTTCCTGTTCAGGCTGTGGGTAGCTCTACAGCAGTGATTGACATATCAGTTCTGCTATTCCTAGCTGATCCTGTTACAGTGACATCACTGCTGGAGGTTTATAATCTGTAGTGCAAATAGACACAGAGCTTGAGATAAGACTCAGCAGGGTGTGACTTACCATGGTCAGTTGGCAGGCATAAGTAGCACATAATAACCATAATCAGGACATATGATTCCAAGTAAAAACATATAAAAGAGAGGTACAGAAAGGCAGTAGTTCACCTTTCCAGAGGGCCCATAATTTCTCAAATTTTGGAATAGACCCTCTCTTAGCATAAATTTTCCTTTCTATGCAAACGGACCAGTTGATTTTATTAATATATTCCCCAACTGTTAGACCTATACCATCTAGTTAGTTCCTCTAAGGGGCCTGCATCCCTCTCCCACTTCTTACTGCCTTGAGGAAATTTAAGGAAATTCTTAAAAGGGTTGTCTCATCTCAAAGTTTCATAAGATGCATGAATGAAATAATGCTGCTTTGCTCTGTCACTTCTTGGTCAAGCTGTCTGTAATTAGCATATGAGCTCCTTGTATTCAGACCTCTTCTAATTAGATAAAACTCATGCTGTCAGGACCAAGGAAGCTTCCAAGTTAAAGTAAACAGTAGTAATTACTGTCTTTTGTCTGAAAGGTCAGATAACAAACAAGCGCTCACACTGCAACCAGGACATTTGTGATTACCTCACTCCCTGCTATCAGATAGAACAAACAGCAGGGGGGGAGAAGTACACAGGTCAGTCACTTGGGGAACCAGAGAGAGCACAGAAGGTGATAAAATCACTTGTAGCTCCTTAACAAAAAAAAGATGAACACCACAATATATTTGGAAAACATTTTAGTTAGTGTTCCCTACATGTTGAAAGCTAATCTTTGTAGTGAGACAAACCTGTGAAATAACCACAGCCAAAAAGGAAGTCTATTCAATACTTTATAAAATCTTGTTATTTGCAGTAGGGATTATTTCAGTACCCCGCTCTGTAAAGCTAAAGATATTTATAGAAGTCTGAGTGAGCAAGTGCATATTCATCATGTAGAGACGAGAAGGAAACCAAAGAGCTTTCCTTACAGAGTTGAGAAATTCCACAAATTCCCTTTATTCTCTAGGATTTAAAACTCTCCAGAAAACATATATTGGACAAAGATGGATGCTCCCAAAGGGCAGAGTTTTAAGATATGTTTACACAGTTGATTTTGGCCTGGTGTTGATGCGGATTCAACCCCCAAAACTGCATAAAAAACTTCTATAAAATGCCAGTTCATTTCCATTGATACCTACGTAAAACCATGTCATCGTTCATACATGCTGTTTTTTTCTCGCTTATTTTCAACACTGTTTCCAGTGATGAAAAATAAGTGGTGTGTCAATTCTTGAGACGTTTTCGGCAAGTAAAATACCAGTAGGTAACCATGGAGAGCTTCAGAACAGCATCCAAAATGATTAACTCAACGTGCGGCAATAAATTTGCATGGGTGTTTCAGAAAGGAAACAGCAATGAAAAGCCGCGCCGCACTTTTCCACTGACACCTTCCAAGCCTCTGCCGGGTCTGCCTGCTCAGTATCAGGATTTTGCAGACGTCTTCTCAGAGACCCTTCCGCTTTATCGCCAATATGATTGCCCTATAGACCTGCTGCCCGGTACTAGTCCTCCCTGGAACAGGGTCTACCCATTATCTGTGCCAGAGAATCAGGAGATGTCTGCATATATACAAGAGAACCTCCAGAAGGGGTTTATCCACAAGTCTTCTTCTTCTGTCGATGCTGGATTCTTCTTAATAAACCTCCTAAAATCCTCATCAAAAACTCACCTGAAAACTGCAAAATATGAGGGGTTTTTCTAGACGAGTATTTGACACTGATTTCAGAGTCGTCTTAACAGAACTATGGGCCCCTGAGCTTAGTATTGCAGTGGGCCCCTGCCCCTATACATGACATTACATTTGGCCATGGCTTGAGCCCTCCCTCCCCAAGTACACCCATATTATCATGCCACTTATGTCTGAATACCTGCAGCCTACAAGACTATTTGGCAGGACAGGGAGCCTTTGACTTCCTTCTCCACTATGGTTTTTAACTGTTTGCACATTCTAAAAAAACACAAACAGTTCAATAATCAAAGTCAATCAAGGGATCTAGGGTATGTTTCTTGTATTCCTGGGACATACATAAACCACTTGGGGCCCCTATACTTGTGGGCCCCCGGGCAACTGCCTAGTGTGCCCAATGGAAAAGATGGCCCTGACTGATTTAATTGCTTACATATAAGCATCCAAATCAGTCATGTGAACATACTCTTAGGCACAGTTCATACGGCTTATTGCTGACGTAATTGTGGGGACGTATTTTGCCCCGCAATTACGCCGGCAGCCGTGCAGCGGGGGCAGGGCGGGGGGCGGCAGGTCGCCGGCCCCATAGACATTCATTATTTGCGGCGCGTACACGCCGTAAATAATGTGCATGTCACTTTCTCCCCGCCCGGCGGATTCGCCGAGTGGGTTGTGGAGACAGAATCCATAGTTCTCTATGAGAACTGTGGATTACCATAATGCCTGAGACTGATTTCAGCCGTATTGGAGCGCAAATACGGCGCGCAGTACAGCTGAAATCAGTCCCAGAATAAGCCGTGTGAACGAGGCCTTACCCTTTACAAATAAATAATAAAGCTTCCTATTTAGTGAAAGCATGCAGAAACTGAAAGATTGATACATAAAGTTTCTAAGAAGGATGTCCATTTTTAAAAGAAAAAAAATTACAAAGGAATAACTGTTATTTTGAAGAAGTAGGTTTGTCATCATTTCCCAGTCCTCTGACCCCACTTTATGACAACTCACCATTTCCACCAGCTTGTAAATCCACATGCTTTCTATGTTGGGAGCCATCAAATAGACCTCTTCTTTGTCAACTAGTCTTGCCTTCTGGCAATATTGTTTCCTTATAAGAGATCTCTGACTTCTGACATGGAAGGCATCTGCCGATGGCACACTCTGCTCAAGGGAAGTTATAAAATTCTTTCTCAGTAATACAGAGTACTCCATAATAGATTCCCTTCTATGTCTTTGTTATATGAATGCTGTAATATGGAAGTGGGATACACCCTACATGTCTGGTGGAGTTGTTTGAATCTGAGACAATTTTGGAATAACATCTTTAAACTCTACAATAAGATTGTTGGGAGCTTGGTGTTGGGTTTCCCCCCAAATTGTTCTTCTCTCATTTCTACTTGGAACCCTTTTTATGTCATTTCATATCTGTGCCCCACATGGTGACTTCCAGACCTCTATTACTGAATGGGTTTCTGAGCTCAGTCATCTAATGCTGCGTGAACAAATGGTAGCTGAAGATGTTGCTAAATATCCAATATTTTTGAGCACTTGGACCTCTTGGATTGTTCTAGCCCTGACTCTTGCAGCCGGCTCCAGTAGGCCTTATGGTACATCCACATGGCAATGGTTTTCAGTCATTTGAAAACCGTCTGAAAACCGACTTTCAACCATCCCCATAGACTTTAATAAAAAATCTGTCCAGTAGTCTACATTGCACGGTTTTTTGACTGGGTGGATTTTCACACCGCTGGCGCTGCCAAAAACTCGGAGCATACACAATCTTCTGCACAGTTTTCGTGCAGAAGATTTCCTATTGATTAGAGGGATGCGCAAATCTATAAACCATGGACAGAACCGTCCCCCACAACCATAAAAAATTTTTTCTAAAATCGGTAAATTTCTTCAATCAGAACCCCGCCAGCTTTTAACCCTGTCGCATGGTGGACTTTTTGATTCAAATATTTTCCTAAATGTTCCCTTGGGTTGGAAGCGGGGGCGGGTTTTCAATTTTCTGTTTACTGTTTCTGTGATTTTATTCTTTTTTTTCTTTTCATTGAAATCTCCTGTTTTGTTACATGTGGTTTTCTTCATGTCTTTTCTGCTTTTTTATTGAGTTTTGTTATGATTTCTTTCTAATTCTATTTTGACATCCTCCCTCCCCCCTTATGTTTTTTTGCATTTTTTCTTCTTTGATAAAAAACATTATATAGTTGGAAAAACAGGAATACATTTTTTGGTTGAAAACTGGAAAACCTTCTCAACTCACTCTAGCTGTGACTTCATGAAGATAGAATTTTATTATTTATCTTTATATTTACAGTCGAAACCAGAAGTTTCCTACACTATATAAAAAGACACTCTGCTTGTTTTTGACTATCTGACGAAATCAGAAAAAACATTACCCGTTTAGGTCAAATTTGGAACCAAAATTTTTAAAATTTTTCCAAATGCCCAAAAAAATGAGAGGATAATTTTTTTAAAGGGTTTTTTTTAAACTTTCTGCAAAGTCAAAAATTGTTGAGCGATTACGTTGGCTATCGAATGGGGGGGGGAAGTCATATCGGCCACCATCGTTAGGTTTTTTGAAGTGAGCAGTCGTTTATGAGCGATGACCCTTAAAGTTAGGGGGGCAACAACCCTTCATTCTTACACCCAAACGGGCGGGGAAACTGAAAATTAACATCCAAACTCAAAGGAAGTGCTAAATCAGGCAACACACTTTGGTTATAAAAGCAACAGAAAAAAAACCACACCATTCACTATCCCTGTCCCTTTACCCAAAAACTTTCCCTTAAACCTGCATCACCCAAATTAAAAAGGCCAGAAGGCATATGATTTGAACCCTCATCTTTCTTGAACTGGACATTGAATATCCCTTCCGGAACGCAGCAGAGCCCCAAACCTGCATTACCC